>CAIGRK010314927.1:0-13297 GCA_903798315.1 Fraxinus greggii | reverse complement strand
TGAGTGAGTGTGAGTGTGAGTGTGGAGGTTCAACTCCAACCAATTATCTATATCCTTCGTTACTAAGTTCTCCGTTACGAGCAAGGTCTTTTAACTATATTGATTGACTTATGGTGTAATCAAAAACCTTAGGACACTTTCAGTGACTTACAAACAAGAAACACGGATTCTTATACAATATTGAGTTTTTCGGGATTTCAATATGACCCACAAATTTGAAGAGAAATGATATTACAATTTGAAATTTCTCTCTTAATAAATGATATATAAACAAAGTAACTACTAAGAGAGAAATAGACTAATACTTTAATGAATAGCAATGAATGAAACTCAAGTGTTAGGAGAAAAAACTTTGATGAGAAAGATGTTTTTAAAAAGTCGATAATCAAAAATTTTTCAAAGTAAATAATGTGATGAAGATAAATAAGATGTAAGATCAATATATATATATTTGCTCAAGATTATATCATTTAAATATTATTAAAAGCGTTGCAATGAATGCAAAGTAAAATAGTACAAAACGTCAAAAGTTCAGAGTAACCGAACGAGCAATCGGACGTCTGTATTCTGAACCAAACAATCAAGGAAGACATTGTGTGTCAAAATTCAGAGCAGTCAAAAAAAGTGGCCATTGGACGAACGGACGTCTGCATCGACAGATTTTCCTTCGATTTTTTCCTTCTTGAATTTTCGAAAAATGTAGGCTTTTGAAAAACGTCAAAAGTTCAGAGCAATCGGACAAGCAATTGGACGTCTGTATTCTGAACCAGACAATCAAGGTAGTTGTTGTGTGTCAGAATTCATAGCGGTCAAAAAAAGTGGCCATTGGACGAACGGATGTCTGCATCGACAGATTTTCCTCCGATTTTTTCCTTCTTGAATTTTTGAAAAATGTAGGCTTTTGAAGGGCATTTTTCACTTTTTTTTCAAAATGACAATGTAATAACTTTAAATAAAAAAGTGAAATACTTAGATTTTTTTAAAAAAAATTTATGCGAGTGTTTTTAAGAAATAATCTTTCGTACATAAAAAATTATTCGTTGAGTTTTTAATAATTCATTGCTAAAGATTGAAAGGTTGTACATTTACACGAATACAAACATTTAATCACGTGAATAATATTGAAGTTCTTTGTCTTGAATGATTTGTATTGAATGCTTAACTTCCATCTCGATCTTTATTGAACGTCCGATGTGAGCCTTTTGATAGTGACCTTTTAGTCCTCAATCGATCAACTTTACAACAATAGTTTTGAAGATTTAAATTCAATTGTTAGAAATAAAATTAACTTGTTTGTTACTATCAAAACATTAAGGATGAAGTCAACCTCAACAATCTAATTACTAATTTCGTTGGAATATGAGATTTTAATTTATTTTTTTTACGTGCTTTTAAAATAGTCCAAAGTAGGGTATTTAAGGATCCAGAGTCTGATAATATTGAGTTCAAGAAATTTGATGACGTTTCACGTCAAACAAAAATAATGTATATCTATACTAGGGGTGACATTAGGTAGTGACAACCAGACTTGACCGTAAAAATTGAGGCTCAATTCACCATGTCAAATGGGTTGGCCATGGTCCGTTGGTCAATGAATCGGGCCACTAAAGCCTGAATAGGACCAACTCGTAAACCCGTTAGAATTATTTTCAGATAAATAACACAAAACAGTGTTCATTCCCTATGGTCGACTTTATAGGCCAGACCCTTAAGCCAATGGGTCCAAGGCCACGAGCCTTGTCCATCCTTTGGAAGCTGATAGGATGCCAAGCTAGGTCGGATCAGGTCACCCCATGGACGAAGCGGGAACAAAACGATATTTTTCCTTTTTTTTCATTTATTTTTTTCGTGCCGAGGCGCACCTAGCACACGCTTTTTTTACGCTTTTACGCTTTTTAGCACCTTTCATGTCTTTCAACGCTTTTTTTCCCTTTAATTATTACATAATTTTTACATTGATTTGAAATTTTAAAATAATATTAAAATAAGAATGAGTTTTTTTAATGCTTAGGCTTCACCTATGCTCGCCTAGGCGGAAGTTTGGCCTCTACGTTTTGCCACGCTTTATCATTTTTAGAAAACTATATTTTCATGTCATTGAATACCATGTCTGTTTTTTCAATTAAATTTGTATTTTCTTGTCTTGACATTAATAAACGGATCTCGTATCGACCTGGGGCAAAAGAAAATCTAAAGGAGCCTACTTAAATGATTATATAGTAACATAAGCTTGCCAACTCAATTAATTAATTATAATTTAGTAAAGTTATTTGTTTCCTTCATGAGTTGTTCATCAAACTTGGACCTCAAAACTTCCATTTAAATTTTAAATCAACCAATAGCAAACTCTAAACCTCGATACAATTAAATTAAGTGCACGATTGACAGGTAACTAGAGATGATCAAATGGAGTTTTTCTTTCCTAATTTAAGGGTTATATTTCATTAATTAATTGGTGGCAAATTGTCATGGGTCTAGGTCGGTTGGTGAAAGTCACCAGTGAAGGTGTTAATTGAAATTGGTTCTTAATTGAAGTGTCATTATCATTCGGATAATAACAAATTGAGTCTCAAATAATAAGATATCGCATAAGATGATTAATGCTGTTATGGACTATGAATAACATTACTCTTTTTTTTCCATGGAAATTAATATATTAATAATATTTTTTTTCTGTATCTAGATTTTGATACAAAATTAAATTATTCATATAAAAAACATCATACTTATATAATGATTCTCGATACATGAAAAAGAAATAAAAAGGAATTTAAACATTTTTCATTAACATTGAGAATCTATCAATTTTAATAAATCTGTTCGATAAAAGAATATAAAAATTACGTTATTGCCATTTAAAAGAAATAAAAAAAATTACTGAAATAAATTTAGCTAATATGTTGCCTTTTATTTTTATATTTACACATAATTTTAGCAATAGTTTATTTCACGTATAAAGTATTATATAATGTTTTTTTAGCTTACAACATATTCCATATTTAATATTTATAAATTTGGAACGTAAAACTATGTTACTTATACCTCCAACATACACGCGTCATGATTCCAAATGGACACGTCGCATTATGCACGAGAGTCAGATCGCAGCAATATTAGCTGATAGAAAAAGCATCAACCAAATCTAATTTCGAACGACCGAATCTGAGCTACTGTTTTTGCCCTTTCTAATTTGGTCTTCTTTCCTATATTTTATTTAAGGAAGTTATTAAGAGGCGTCCCTATCAAACAACTATTTTGAACTAACAATTTTATTTTACTTTAAATAGAGATGAAATATTTATAGAGATTCACCTCAATTTATGATAGTCCTATCTTTCGTCAATGAGCAATTTACTGTGATGAAAAGAAATTTATGAAAGAAAATCGTACATATATATTATCTAACCTCTATTTCTCTCTTTTATGATGGTAATTAAGAAATCTAGTGATGGTTCCCTATTTGTAAGACAACTTAGAATAAAATCGAAATTTACAAGGATTCAAATTTTAAAGACGAAATTTACAATGAATCAAATTTCTAAATTGCAGTTAAAGAAGTTTTGTTCATGGACTCTAGCCCACACCCCGGAGGAGGAGGGCTTCATACCCCTTCTATACCTCACGGCAACCTCACTGTGAAAGTCGATATTGGCTCCACGAAACTGTAATAATTAAGCTCCACAACTTAGCATCAACTTCTCACCTAGACAACTTATTATGATACCAAGTGCACAAGGATGACAAAATGTTCTGTTATGTCCTATTTTTGTTTTAAAAGGAGTCGAGTTCCTTCATTGCAGAATTGAGTGAGGATACAGAACATGTCCATTCCATCTAATTTTCTATTTAAATCGTCCTATTCTTAATTTGAATGGAGTCGAGTTCTTTAATTAGAGAATCGAGTGAGGATAGAGAATATCTGTAGTTTTAAGTACTTAAATTTAAATGCGTATTTACTAAATGAATAATAAGTTAATGAGGAAATAACAAGTGAAACAGCTAATCTTCATTGAGTTGTCACCCTTAAGAGCATGTTTGACTTTGCTTTTAAAACCGAGGGAATCAACTTCTTTCAATCTATTTTTACATGATCCTTCGTGCTATTGGAAAGCTCACACTTATCAAATACTCCAAACTTATGAGTCTGAATTATCGTTTACACAAGTACTGTTATTTAATACTTAGTTTACTATTTCTAACTCTTAAATGATGAAAAACAACAGTTCGTGATTGATTATCTAAATTATTCTAATTATACTAGTGGTACCTAAATGCACACAATTAATTGAAATTTGGGTTTTAAAAGTATGAACGTGTATGTTAGGGCTTACAATTTCGTGTATGGATCCATTTTAATTCATTAATCAAGATTCATAACTGTTGTAGCGTCTGATCGAATTCTTCTAAAATATTCGATTTGCTCATGTCGAATTTAGGTTAAACTATTTAACTAAGTCAATTTTATAACTCTGTGTACATTCAGATGCACCTTAGTTAAACACTTTAAATCTCTAGGAATTCATATAACGACCGCATTAATTAGAAAATTTATCACTAGATTTTTATACTAGATCCCATATTTTACTATATGATTTAAACCTATAACTCACCACTCGACTCATTATAGATTCAAAAGATCTTTGAATTATTGGCTAAGTAATTCGAAGCATTAAAATTCATAAATAGAATCAACACATAAAAATTAAACTACTGTAATCTTGAAAATTAAATTAAAGGGTCATACATAGATTACATTGTCTGTCCTAACTAATGATTTAGCTACTCATACTAAAAATGAAAGAATAATAATATGTATAAAAGTTTAGAATAACTATAAAAAGAGTCATTTATCATACATGATGTAGAATTTGAGTCTAAATAGGAAATCAATAAAAAACTAAAATTTTTTATAGTTAAGTCCACTTTGGTCCTCCACATAAAGTTCTCGTGCATATGTCCCCTTTACTTGCATAACAGGTCCTCATATTTAAAACTTGATTATTTTGATCCCCAATTCCTCAAAATTTTATAGCATTAATCAAATTTCTTCCAAGATTGTCCAATCCAAATTTTACCTACAATTAGTATAATTCAACCTAAATTAGGTAGAAATTCGCTCAATATAGTAATAAATATTAAAGTATTTTACCAAAATATATAGTTTTAATTTCTTCGATTGATTTGGAGCAAGTGCACAATTTGTTGCTCGACTTTGAATTTGGCGCAAGTACTCGATTTATCTTCGATTGTTTTTGGCACGAGTACTCCATTGAGAATGCTCAATTTTCAAGCTCGATTGTGAATGCTCGATTTCCATCTTGAGCTTTCTTGATCGGCACATTCACGTCCTTTGCTAGCAATTGTTTTGTCTCCAATTTGATCAAGCTCGCAACATGTAACAATGAAGACTTGAATACAAATGTTAGAGATAAAAATACTTTATTTATTATAATCAAAACATAAGAACGACCATAGGTCAACTCCCTAAGAATTATACGTTCATCCATAGTTTATATCTTGAAATAATCTGACCTTTTATGTGGTATAATATGGAAATTGTTGATCACCTAGCCTCTACGTTAGAGGTGTTTTTACTTTCTTTGCAAAGGGGTGGCTATTCCATGCAAGAATATCATTCATGGTATTTGATCCATCCATGAAGGAGCTCACATCGCAGATTTCAAGCTGGACCCCATATAAGCGTATCACAACTCTCCTATTGATGCTAACTAATTCTTTCTAAAGGGTGGCTCTTCCGTGCAAAAAATCTTCCATGGGTTTGATTCATCCCCGGAAGGGGTTTGCGTTATAGGTTTCAAGGTAGGCCCTATATGGATGCATCACACATGTCCTATCGAGGCTAATTAATTCTTTGCAAGATGATAGCTCTTTCTTGCAAATATTTCTTTCATGGTGTTTGATCCATCCCTGGAAGGGGTTCGATATAAAAATAAATTTGGTGGTTCTGGAATTTCATCATATTGGAAAATAATTACAGAAGCTGGGAAAGAGCATCCATCCAAATAGATATGCCACAATTATTGATAATATACTATCAAATGCTCAATATCAATAAGGTTGCGTCTTTCCATTAAAGTTTATAATTCTGTAGTTGCTAGGTCATAGCTCTTCTAAAATTCAATATGGCCCTTCCCATTTGGGGCCTAATGTTCCAAGCATTGTTCATTTGAAGATAGAAAGACTTTCCTTTATATAAGATCGCCTCAACGAAATGACCTTTTCTTCACCTTTGCATTGTAGTAATGGGTCATTTTCTTTTAATATGAGGCGAGTTTTACCTGGGTATCATCCCTAGTTTCTCCAAGGAAGTCGAGCTGTATATTCTAAACTCGTCAATAGATGTTTCATTGAAGTGTAAACGTCGTGAAGAGGGCAACCCTACCCCTACCGGCTCATAGCTTCAGCCCTATATGCTATAGAAAATGAGGTCTCACCAATGGCAATCCCACTTATGGTGCAAATCGTACATGGTACTTAGGGAGCTCATCCACCTACGCCCCTTTGGACATATCAAGCTTCATTTTCAGGGTATACTTAATGGTTTTGTTGATGACTTCTACTTGGCTGTTTGCTCGAGGGTGATGTGACATTGAAAATGTTTTTTTAATCCCCAGTTCTTCACATAGGTCCCTGACCTTTTTGTTGTTGAACTGCTTTCATTTTCTGATGCAATAGAATGGGGAATTCCAAATTGACAAATGATATTCTTCCAAATGAATTTAGAGGTATTAAATTAAGTGGTTTTGTCAGGGGTTCAGATTTTACCTACTTGGTGAAGTAATCATGGTGACGAATGCATAGCTAGTAATGCCTTTTCCCTTTGACAGAGAACCTATAAAGTCAATTCCCTACTTGATGAATGGCTAAAGACTTGGAACTACTGTAATCTCTTGGGACGATTGCCTCTAGATGGTGGATAAGTGTTGACACATATCACATTTTTACATAAATTGAAGTTAATATTTCTTCAAAGTAGGCCAATAGTACCCTTGTCTAAGTACTTTGTATGCAAGCATAGGTCCTCCAGTGCAGTTTCCACACACATATTTATTAATATCATAGAGAGGACATAGTTAGCCTCTTTTCCTCCGATGGATCAAAGAAGAAGCGACGAGGAGAAACATCTTTTGTAAAGTACATCATCCTGGAGTACAAAGTGTGCAGATCTTTTTCCTGGGTCTGTGGACCTTGTCCTTATTTTCTAGCAAATGCTGATCTTTAAGAAATATTAGGATTGGCATCATCCAAGATGGAGTTCCTTCAACCCACATTAATTTTTCCCCCTTTAAGATGGGGTCTGGTGAGATGCTTGATTGGGACTAGCTTGAGCAATTCGAAATCCTTATTGCAGGCCAATTTTGATAGAGCGTCGACATGGAAATTTTCAATACGTGGGATCTGTGCCGCTTAAACTTCTCGAAAGATAGGAAAATATTCATAGCATGCTTAAGGTATACTGCCATGCTTTTATCCCTTGTAGTGAAGTTACCGTTAACTTGGCTTATCACCAACCATGAATCGCTGTTAACAAGAAGCCTTTGTACTTGCATCTACTTGGATAATCTGAGGCCAGTTAAGAGTGCCTCATATCAGTTGCGTTGTTGGAGGCTTTGAATTCGAATCTCACTACACAATTAAGTTTGTGGCCTTTTGGGCCAACTAAAACCACTCTAGCTCTAGAGCTTGCCTCACATAAGAGACATCAACAAAAAGCCTCCAAGTGGGGGGCTTGACAGGTTCCATGGCTACCTCTATTTCAAGGGCATTAATGAATTCTTCAATGAAGTTGCAAGGACTTGCCCTTTGATAGAGGCCTTTGTTTTTTAAATGATGTCAAATTTACTTAACTTCAAAGCTCATTTCATCAACCTTCTTGAAGCATCTAATTTTTGAAGCATCTGCTTGAGTCAAGGATTTGTTCACACATGTGTATTGTGGGCTTTGAAATATGATCTCAACTTTCTTGGAGCAATGACGAGGGAGGGAGCGAGATTTTCCATATCTGGGTAGCAGTTTCTACAGATATGAAGGTATTTTTTACACAATAGATAGGCAGTTGAAGGCTGCCTTCATCTCTAATAAGGACAGAACTTACAGCTTCTAAAAATACAGCTAAGTAAAGTAGCAATGGCTCTTCAACCTTTGATTTTGTGAGGAGTGATGCCTATCCTAAGTGCTTTTTTAGCACTTGAAAATCCTCTTCACACTCTTCATTCCATTGGAATTTCTTTCCCCTTTGAGGACCTTAAAGAAGGGAAGGCACTTGTTAGTGGCCTTAGAGACTAACCGACTCAGAACTACCACCCACCTTGTGAGGCTTTGTACTTCCTTTGATTTCTAGGAGATCTCATCTCAATGAGAGCTCTAATTTTTTCAGGATTAATGCACACTTAAGCTGATTCATTCTCATTTATCTTCTTAATAATTGAAAAGATTCATCTAGGTGTTTCATGCGGTGTATAGTCATGAAGCTTTTTACAAGAATGCCATCCACATAGACCTCCATCTTTTTGCCAATGAGGTCAGCAAACATCCTATTGACTAGCCTCTGGTAGGTGGGTCTAGCGTTGTTCAAGACAAATGGCATCACTTTGTAACAATAAAACCTCTATCAGTAATGAAAGTGTTTCTTCATCTGCAGGGTATATTGGAATTTGTTTATAACTAGAATAGGTGTCCATGAGATTAACGACTCATGTTGTGCAGTGGAATTCACAAGTTGATCTATCCTTAGCAGTGAGAAGATGTCCTTTGGGAAAGCTTGATTGATGTTAGAAAAATCTACGCAAACCCTCTACTTACCATTATGCTTCTTTAGAAAGAATGGATTGAAGATCCATTTTGGGTAGATGGCCTCCCTAATGTCGTTATTGTTTATTAGCTTCTTTACTTCTTCCTTTAGGTCTTCATATTTCACAGGGTTGAGGGCTCTCATTTTTCTTCTATGCGGGGCAATCTTAGGATTAATCTTGAGATGGTGGCAACTAATCTTTGGATCAATGTCTACCATGACTTCATGCTTCCAAGGGAAGACATCTAGGTTCTTGCATAGGAAGCTTCTCAGCTTCTCCTTAGCTTTTAGAGTAAGATTATTTCCCACTTAAAGTGCTTTAGATGGGTTTTGAGGGTCTACTGGGATGCTTTCCAGCACTTCCATTGGAGCTATCCCAGGATCAGACTCCATGATGTGAAGATCCAATTCGTCATCCAAGACCCCTTTTTCAAGGGTCTTCCCTTCTTCAGGAGCGTCTGCCATTTCAATATCTCCCCCTTGTTCAGGGGTTTGCATTTCTTTAGGCGCATTAGGCAATTCACCGTCTAACAACACCATGTTAACACTAAGGTGCTCAACATTTTTCAAGAAATTAAGGTAACATTCTCTTGATCCCGACTAATAGTCTCTGACATATGTGATACCATGCTCCGTAGGAAACTTCATACATAGATGAAGAATAAAAGTGATGGCATATAGTTCTTTTAATGTAGGTCGGCCTAATATTCCATAATAAGTAGACCTATGATCAACAACTAGGAATTTCATGAAATGTGGACTACTAAATGAGGGGTCCCCATCTCCACTGCAAGAGTGATTTTTCACTTGGAATGAGGCTATCTCCGATGGATCCGTAAAAGGAGAAGTTATAGAGATGAGCTCGTGATCCACTAGCATCGTGTCATATGTTGCTCCAGATAAATTGTTAATGGAACTTCCATTGTTTATTAGTATACCCTTCAACCCATTTCGTGCAACAATGGCTCTTACTACGAAGGCACAATAATGTAGGTAATGCAGATATGTCACATTTTCCTGTATAAAGGTGATAGGTTGTATATTTCCAGCCCTTGGATGGTGATTGTTCAAAATGTAGCTAGTCATTGGCTTCATAGGTTAAATTTTTGGTGCATTTCGAGACTTTTCTCAAACATAGGCACCTTACTGATTGTTTCTATCTCCCTTATAGGTACATTATCCGTATCAATTTTGAGTCTCTTTTTTGTCTTTGCCCACTCCTGAACTCTCACTTTCTTCATCCCTTCTCTGACGAGAAGAATTTTCTCTAGGGTATCACTTCACTTCATCTCCCCTACGCTATTGCTCATAGCTAGTAGCAGACGAATTTATTCGCATGTGGAGATCATCCCTTCTAACTATACGAAATCAATTCATCCCACACGTTGTGGCATGGATATATAGTCATTAGTGTTGTGATTGTAAGTTCGGTGCGCAATAAGGCCTCCGAGACTTTGCCTCTCCTTGACTACGTTGATTACCATGGGACATTTGGGTCCAAACTCTTGATAAGCCAATAAAGGTACATCATTTAAATTAGAAGTGGCTAATACTTGACCTAAAGTAGGGGCAGTACTATTTTCTACTCAGTTTACCAAATGGGAGATGAGGCCTCGTTTTTGCCTTTAGGAGATTGGGAGCCCCATAGAGGTTCTGTTGCGTTGATCAATCAATTCTTCATTGATAATTTCGCTTCTCATCATTTCTACCAAAGCATCGTAAGTGGTGGGGTTCTTATTTCACACGTCCCTCCAAAAGAGGGTATTCATGTTGAGGCCTCCTCTCAAGGCGGAAAAATCTCTCTCTCTCTCTCTCTCTCTCTCTTCACAATAGGTCATTTCATCAATGAAACAGACTAAATAGCTCTTCAAAGTTTTGTCTCCCTATTGTCTTATATCTTAACGATGTTCAACGAGGGCTCATCCATCTTTTCTAGATAGGTACTAGCTCAAGAAGGCCTTTTAAGATCACGTCAACTTCTGATACTCACTGTCGGTATCCGACTATAATATATTTTAGCTGCTCTAGTAACTTTAAGGTGGAAGGCCTACATTTTAATGTAGACGAGACGCCTTTCAGACTCATATAAGTCTTGTAAATCCTTTCCCTTCATACTTTGAATCTTTTGTGGCACAAAATGGATGGGGACATGGGCATTCCTCAACTCTTGTGAAAAAAAGACTATTGTCATCATCATCTAGTTCAAAGGACCTACATGGTCCATCTTAATCCCCTTCTTGAGCTTGATAATGAGGCATGCCTGGTTTTTCAAATTCACCTCGTTCTTTCTTTTATGCCTATTTCTAGGCCTGGAGACGTGTGGTCCTTGCTCTTGCATATGCTCGTAAGGCTTTGCTACATGAGGTAGTTGTTGGGGCCTGTTTCAAGGCCTCGATGGGCCAATCCAATGAAATATACTGGTGGACATTTGAGGTCTCTATACTTGTTCATATTCTGGAGGAAAGTTATCTTTCCTTTGGGACAGTTCATTTGTAAGTCAATTGGATGCATAATTTGTGGATACATCCACTTCTACCTCTCTTTCAACAGAGCTAGCTTCCATGTTTTGCCTATGAGAATGACCTTTTTACTACGTACTTCCTCATCCTATCATTGGAAGGTGCTAAGGCATATTTTGAGGCGTTTGATAGCCTCCTTTCCCTTGCATCTGCATTAGGAGTTGCTACACCACAACATTTTGATGTGCTATGTTTTTAATGTTTGCAGCCATCTCCTCCATTTCCTTTGCAAGGTGTCCAGTCATCTTACCACCTTAACTGTGTTGAAAATAGGGTTGACGATGGTTGACATTAGTCTGAAGGAGCTATTCTCAGAGACTTCCATTGCTTTCCTTAAGCGAGAATCATTATTATTAGAACTTATGATGGACAAAACCTCTTTTCTTCAAAGAGAGGATTTTTGGATTGAGTTCTAAACCTCAAAGTGCCCTTTTTTAAAGGAATTATCACCTAAGATACTGTGCAATACTTCCAAGCAATCTTTCTATGAAACTTCCACTTGTTCTTTTTTCTAGAACGAAATAATTTTTAAGAGGAAGTGGTAATACTTTTTCGGTAGGCATTTTTCACGGGGATGCTCGTGTTATAGTGTGGCTTCCCAAAGATGGTGTCAATCTGTTCACATTAAAATTTGTACCTCTAATGTGTCCAACAGATCCCAAGACCTCTCGTATCCACGTAACCATGTTCCTATACACTAGGACAAATCGTTAGCCACATGTAGCTTTCTTCGATGATTGTAGAAGTGGCCGCATATATTCTGACAGTTAAGTCAATTAGCAGTACGGGTATTTGAGTGTGGAAGGTACTTTAGACGAGAGCCTCTAACATAAACAAGGGATTCAACTTTTGGAGAGTATATTAGAAATGTAGAGAGAGCAGAGTTATATCTTGAAAGTCTAGACTTACATTACCCTTGGAATGGCACAAAGTGTGAGCTTTTATAATAGAAGAGGATGAGTAAGAATTGTTAGATGCGAAGGCCCGTGGCCTCATCAACACAATCAAAGAATCCTATTAGGGGGTGTCCTCAATGAAGTGCATTTAATATTATGACCTTTTTTGCTGTCCTAAACTTGATGTGTAAGACTTAAAGTTGACCTGTTAACTTGGTAGGGTAACTATAATAGTGTGTCACAACAGTCATTCGTTGAAGATTATATATAAAAGATCATCTACAAAGGCCCTACCTGTCTCACCTAGTCCATGAGGGTTTGGCCTTATATATAAGGTCGTCTCCGACAAATGAATTTGACCATTTCCTAGGAGTTCGGCCTCCTCATGGGTGTTCGACCAGAACTGTCATTTAGGCAAAATGATGTAGAGTGCAGGCTTAGGTTCGTTTACCATGTAGCTACATGCAACGTACTTGGAGCCTCGCTGGAAGATGCGTAACAATAATCCTCCAAATCTATGTATAGATATTCATATAATGGGTGGACTTTTAACACTAATACTTTGGTGTGAGCTATTTCACATTGGTTGAACTTGTGCTTTCCTAACTTCTTAATTGCGAAAAGATGACACATCACACATACCATATGAAGTTTAAATATGTTAGAAATGGTGAAATAAAAATCCTAATATGTAACATTTAGATGAGAATAGTTGTTCTCACTAGTTTGTTCTCTCTCAAAAGTTTTAACTTGATACTAATCTGTTTGGGAAAAAAAAAATGAAAAGACTTCAATCTTTCAAATTTTAACAAGGGTATGATATTAATTTCAAACATTTGAAAGTGAGGTTTTAAATCTCTAACTTATGACCTTTTTAATTTGAGTCCCCACATATTGCTACTGAATTCAATCATTTGAAGATTTAAATTCATAAAAGCAAAATAGATTTGCCACCTATAATCGAGGATGAAGTTAGGAGGACAATTTTATTTTTATACTAGGTTGATACATGGTCCCTTTTTGGTAGGATTAAAATCGAATTTTTAGTCAATCCCTCTTCTCTTAAAAGA
>CAIGRK010314859.1:0-10300 GCA_903798315.1 Fraxinus greggii | reverse complement strand
TGCAATAAGTGTGATGTTTGCGACTATGTCACTTAAGTCACAAAAGCTACTTGAGAGTAGAGATGTTAACATATGATTTTTCATCTCAAAGTGTTGAATAATGAACAATTACGTGTGAAAAGATATGAGATTTCCTAACAACTACATCAGTACATAATGACAAAAGAATCTTCAGTTAGTGCTCTTTTACTTAAAAATATTGACTACATTGAGAAACTGTCTCAAATGAGTTCAATCATGAACCATAAAAGTATACACTTAGTTCTGCAATCTCTACTAGAGAGTCATTCACAACTAATTATGAATTTAACATGAACAAACTCGAATGTATACTCATTAAGTTGCTAAACATGTTTAATACTGTTAAGCCCAATATGCCACCTAGATTGATATTAAACACCGTTGATATTAGATAACATTACTCCTGGAAAATGATGGAAGAGTTTTGTTTCTTCCAGTGAGTTAATAGCTGTGTTGGGGGAAAGTCTCATGCTAGGAAGCATCGACACACTTATGCTATCAATAAGTTAATTTTTTACTCGTATCCAACATTTACGCGCAACAACACATTGTTGACGTGTTAAACTTCATTGTTAAATGCAACCTATTATAGAGCAACACTTCGTATGTTGTCGACATGCCGCGAGTATTGAACATTAACGAGAAAAGGGAAACTAACCTGTACATAATCAATATCGATGTACAGTGTATATGAGATCGTTGGTTCTCGCGAGCTCTTTCTTTTTAGTGATTCGTAAAGGTAAATGCGGTTAGATTTTGACCGTTATTAGCCTATTTTCAAACCAAAATTAAAGTACCCAACTAATTATAAAGTTATCATAAATTCAATTTATCCCTTATAATTTCAAGGCACCTAAGATGCAAAAAATAATTTGTATAGCCAACCCCAAATCACGAGTCATTGAACAATGACTCAATGACGCTTCTCAGATCTTTCGATTGTGTTTCTTGATTAATCAATATCTATAAATATTCGATCATTTCTTCCACATTCGTACACTTGCACATATTTGACACCGCCAATTTCATACCGTCTTTCAAACAGACATTTAAATTAGCCATCGAAGTGGGTTGCTAAGAGAGAAGACCTTTGTCAATCTCTTTTGCCCTTTCTCAATGTACTTATTATTATGGGGTCGATGCACACAGTAAAACAAGGAAGCAGGAGTTTTAGTGCCCTGGTAGCGAGTTTTAGTTCGTATCAAGCAACTTTCGACAGTATCAAACTCCGGTAAATAGTAAACTCGACCGGTCAGGCAACATTAGTAAAAAGAATGATAGAAATTTTAGACGAGACTTCAATATTTTGTCACATACCTCAGATTTTTATCAACTCTCGTATCGGTTGTTGCTTAGGAGCCTCGGCAAAAATGTGTCCAACGGCTTGTCCACTGCACTGCAAGGCTTGAATACATTGTAGGCTCACACAATAGAATCCATTACACACATTCCTAACAATAGCACACAAGGAGGGATGTATCTTCCAGAGAAGAGCAATTTGACCATAATTTCAAATGAACGATTCAGCATCAAAATCCCAACTACCTTAAGTTGAAATCAATTTATTTACGACTCAGTCAAACCTGAGTTGATCAATAGACTTGCATCATATCATTGAGAACAAGCTGAACTTCGGAAAACTAACCTATAAGTGACAAAATTGATTTACATTATACAGAAAAGACAACTCTCTTGCAACATTGACATGTTTGGTAGCAAAACTGAAAGGGGCTGAACTCTACAATAGACAAGATTTCAGCTTTTCTTTTTTAAAACAATGACAGTCCAACCCACCCTGCCTCGCACATGCTTTATCTTTAAACTGCAAAAATGATTAAGCGCAACCTCACAACAGAGAATCTCATGTACTAAAAGAAACAACAAAGAGACGTTAGAGAAAATTTACGTACCACCAAACTACCTTCTATCTTCAGCCTACGCTAACGATTTCCTAGAATTACATTAATGACTTTCCGGCAACCTACAGCAACATAATAAGGCAAGCATTATAACAAGCAAAATCGACATTCAGCATAAATTTTGTTTTTATGCTACTTCCCGAGTGCATGCTGTCATAAGAAAGAACTAGATGGTAGATATTTTAAAATTTATTCATGTAATCACAATAAATAAAACTATTCTGTCTCTTTCCATTCATCAACATTCTTATTTACATTTCTTGACCCTCCTAAGTTCATGTTTGGCAAAGAGGGTTCGATAGCATTGGATCATATTAAAACGGAAAAAAAGAAGTTAAAATCATGTTAATCATAATGTCCAGCCCTGCGAGTTGTGTGTCCTTAACATGCACTACGAACTTCACATTTTCATATGTTTCATTAGAATTATTACTTCATTTTAGAAGATTGATATTCATAAAACAAACAATGAAAGAAAAGTGAAATGTAAATAAATAAAAGAACATTAGAACAACATACCGCCATGGAAATTCACTTGTATCAATCCCAGCTTGGTGAAGCTCGTCGACATACTGCAGTGCTTCTCGGCATTCCTCACGATCGTCAAAGAACTCCTTCTTGTCACCTTCTATTTGATATGTTTCATGGCCTTTACCAGCGACCACCTGAGGCAATCGTTAAAGTAAATGACAGAGGATTGCAGTGACAAGATTTTTAACATATAATTATCTCAAATTTCTAAAATGTTTGAATAAATATGAGAAAAAAATTATGGTTATTGAAAACTTACAACCACATCGCCTTCCTCACCCATAGCAACAGCACATCGTACAGCAACTCGTCTTATATCATGCAGAAAAAGCCTATGCCCATTAGAGAGAGGTGGATAGTAATCATTCTCTCCATGTTTCAAATAATCCTGCATTGTCCATCCTACACCGGCTAACATATCATCCAATATGTCCACTAGTGAAAATGAAATGACTGGGGATCAGTAATATTCTTTGTCAGCATTCAAAGGAGAAAACACTAATTTCAGTTTTTAAACATGCACAAGAATCACGTCCATGTATTTGCAGCAGAGACAGGGATGAGGGAGGAGAGAGAAAATAAATATATCTTTGTACGGGAAAAAAAATCCTTGAGGGTACTGAACTGCCTCCTTGAATAAAACAGTCTACACTTCTTTCTAAATTTTTGGTGGGATAGAATGCAGTAAGATACCAGTCCAATATGTGTAATGTTGTCAAGTAATTTTTATTTTTCTAAAAATTTTCAGGTAAGTGTGTGGTACATATCTAGAATAACATTTATGGTGCCATCACTTCTCAGAATATAAAATATGTCAAACAAAATCGAACCTTAGTTGAAAGCATCTATAGATTTAACAAAAATATGTTCCTGGATTCAGTAACATCAGCAGAACATATCTTAAAATACTTACAAGGATCCTCATTTTTTGGGTTGTCTGATGTCAAGATTGTGATGTCACTTTTATCAGTTGCGATTTTTGTCATCATGGGCCTCTTCCCTCTGTCACTCTCTCCAGCACAACCAAAAACTTAGAAGGCACATTAGAATCAAGTCAGAGACAACATAGATATTTCTCCGCAAAACCTTCAGCTAATATATGAGCATTAGTAACAACAATGGTCCTAAGTTTTTGTTTGTCTAATGTTACATTCAGAATAAAAATGCTCCAAATAGTGAAAAAGAAATCCAATAATACATCCTGAAGGAAAACTGCTTGTGATAAACAATCTATTTTGCAAAAACATCCAAGTGCACAGCAATCTGAATTGGAAATTCAAAAATTTCTCTTAAGCATGCAAATCTCAAGTTTGCAATTTCAGCAGCCACTATCCTCTACCAGTGATGCAATATATTTTTAAAATCTTTACAAGTTTCCTTCTGCAACAAATTTTGTACTCAATTCAACCTGATGATTTAAAATCTAGATAAGCCCGTTATCATTTGTAGATGTGGGCATTTTTTTACGGAACGGGATAGAACAGACCGGTTCGGCTCCGGTTCCTCTATAGAACAAATTGGTTTTGGGACATTTCACCGAGAACTGGCCGGTTTCGGTTCAGTTCTAGGTGCTGGTTTCTTTTCTTTCTTTCTTTTTCCTTTTTTTTTTTCCAGTTTTCTGGTAAAATATAACACCCTCGTTCTCTCATCAGTCATATTTCCACTTTCATTCTCTGCTTTGATTTCTTTGATTCTTCCCTTTCATCTTCTTCGATTCTTCCTTCTCAAGCCAAATTGGAAGATTGTATGGGTAATTCAAATCTACATCTAAATAATTATATAAATATATAAAATTTCATACTCATTTTCAATTTCACAAGTGATTTCATATTTTATTTTCATAATTTTTTTAATAAAAAGAATCGGATTGGAAGAGAGACGGCTGAACAGGAACCCATTAGTTCGATTCCTTGTTAGATATGGAACCAATGGTTCCATTTTTATGATTTTCATTGGTAATCGGTTTGATTTGGCTCCCTTCGAAATTAAACTGAACCAGACCGTGCCCACTTCTACTCATTTGCATGATTTTATATATTGTATTGACAAATATTTATGTTGATAGTAATTCAATTTTCTTACCAATATTTTCCATGCTAAATTAGATATTGCATGGAATAGTGCATATCTAGTTGCATCATTGATTTGTATAAAAGATCGTGTGAAACATTTTCAGCTCTATTTCCGCAAAGGTACTAAACCTGAAAATTGTTCGATAAATATTGATCATGTTTTTTTTTTTAAATGGAATAGCTTGTAGTCCTATTTTGTGGTGTTTGTATCTCAAGTTTATAGTCCTAGAAACGACCACTGTTCGATGTATTATCACTTTTGGGCAACCTACTAATAGATCCATTCCAGGAACATCGGGATTAGATGAAGATTGAGATGGATCAAATTTAAGAACCTCTACAGGATTGACATCAACATAAAACGGAAGAGTAATGCCACAAATGATTGAGTCGGATAGATGCCGTAAATCCCGTAACGGGAAGACTCGTTATCTTGTAATATAGCATTAAAAGTAATGTGCATTCCTATCACACATCATTTCTTTCTTTCTTCTGCCCTGGTAAGGAGTCCCAGAGGTAAGGCATAATATTTCCTACTTTATTATTGTTTTCGTATTCTTTAGTTCACGAGTAGGATCCATATCTAGCCTTGAACAATATTTTTTTCTATTATTCGACTAAACAAGTACGGTTAATATCCAACTCCACCCCTATAAAAGGTGGCTTTCGCTTCCAAAATAAAGAAAGGACATCAGTATTACCGCCTTTTAGCAAACACCTGTTAGACTCAATTATATTATTATAAATGGCCATAAGCACTTTCACTGATGAATATGATTTATAGATTTTTAATCTTCTATATAACAATTCATCCGCTGCTATTCCATACTTGTAACTTACTTATCTGCCAAGGTCAGTAAGATTAGCGCAATATCATAAAGAAGTATATCCAATGTTGCAAAACTTTTATAGGGAATAGTAGGCTACAAGTAGAGGAGACTCAATAGTTGAGTTGACAGATAGACAGTAGACGGCATATAATTCTCTCTCCAAAGCTAAGGACACTATTAGTTTATTAACTAACCAGAGGCAGGGGATTTGCTAATAGCTAGTTTGAATAATGTGGATAAAATGCTTTTTTAAAATGTATATATATTGGATATACTTCTATTTGGCAATATTATCTTTTGACACACCAACAAAAATAAAGAAAAGAAATAACCCCTGTAGTAAGGAGACTTCAACTAAGTTATGTATCCGTGTCCTACAACGACACTTACATTCTGCCATAAACATTTTTCCTTTTTATTAAAAACATTATATATTTTTAACTCAAAATTATAAGTTAATAAATAGGTACTCATATTTAAAAGATTTCAACAAAAAATAAATAAATTAATAGCTAGTATAAAATTAAATTTATACTATATAAATGAAGAATTTTAAAAAATTTAATCAACGTGTGGACGACGTATCATTTCAGTACTTTTTCGAAAAATCACGTGTCGGCGTATCCTACGCATATCGTGTCAAAAACAAGTGTTCGTGTCGGTGCATCATAGGAAATAACAGAAAACAACCCAGTCCATAAAACCTTTTAGAAGTAGAATATATAACGAAAAAGAAACTTAGGTGGACTGATAGAAGGAAAGGGTGCAGCTTATAAAACACATACCGGTGATGACCCTCCTTGGGCCAAGTTCCCTCACATAATCAAGAAGTCTGGACAATGCATCAGGCGTATGAGCATAGTCCACGATTACTCCAAAAGCCTGTTCCTCATCTATCAGTTCACACCTACCTGGTACTGCATCAACCTCTTCAATTCCTCTAACAATGTCCTCCAAAGGGGCCCCAACTGCAATTCCAACAGCTACAGCTGCCAAAATGTTGTAAATATTGCGCCTCCCAAGTAAGCCCGATGAAATTTCCAATATACCTTGAGGTGTATTGACCAAAACCTGAGTCTCGAATAGAGATAGTTCAAACTTCAAAGGATGAACATCAGCCTTCTTGTTCTCCATTGCAAAGGTAACAACTGGTACATCAGGATTCCCTTGTGCAATAAAAAAAGCTGCATTCATGTCGTCGATATTAACAACTTTGCGATGGCGTTCTGGATCCACCATCTTTGAAAAAAGTTTTGCCTTGGCATCCCTATACTCTTCCTCAGTCCCGTGAAATTCCAAATGATCCCTAGTCAAATTTGTAAAAACTGCAATATCAAAATCGACCTCATCACACCTTCCTAATGCCAGTCCATGAGAAGAAGCCTCCATAACCAATGCCTCTGTGCCATTATGCACCATCTTTGCCATCAACTTCTGAACCAAAACAGCATCTGGGGTTGTGTTAGGTGACTCCAACTTGTTATCCCCATGAACATAATATGCCACAGTACTCAACATCCCGGTCCTCAACCCCATCGCCTCATACATACTCTTGATCAAATATGAGGTAGTTGTCTTCCCATTTGTCCCTGTTATACCAATCACTGATATACTATTAGAGGGATATCTATAAAACGATGCTGCCAATGCAGCAAGCACTGCATTAGTATCCTCTACAATAACCAAAGCCTTGCAACCCAACGTCTCCTCTATATCAACCTCCTTACTAGCCACAACTGCAACAGCCCCTCTCTTATCCGCCTCAGATAAAAACAGATGTCCATCAGTTTTCCTTCCAACGCAACACACAAACAAATCACCACTCTCAACAACTCGTGAATCGTGTGAAATTCCACTTATTTCAACCTCTAAATTACCATATACTGCTATGGGGACTACTTTACTCTCGTCTAAAAGCTCTACTAAGCTCATTTTAAACTTGGGTTCCACAATTCTAGCCTTGGTTTTACCAAATTCATCAAAATCGATGTCAAACGAAGATACCTTACTTGAAAGTTCACCATCACTAACCTCAAAATCAGACTTTTCGAAGCTTTCATCGATTTCACTCTCATTTTCATCATCTGAAATCTTAGTCAACCCTTGAAGCTCTTTAATTTCATCCAAATCAACCGCTTCTTCAGGCTCTAATTCCTCAATTCCTTCAAGCTCCGCCTTGGGCTTCCCAGTAGGACCCGGCTTAATCAGCCCCTTCTTGATAAACTCTTGACGTTTTAAAGCAATGGCTTTGTCTATTTCACCAAAAAGATCGTCCCCAGAATCGTCATTGTTAAGAGCATTGGGATTATCCTCAGTTTCTTCGAGAGCTTTAAGGAAAACAGGCTGGTTTTTCTTGAAATCTTCTTCTTGAATCTTGCGGGCACGGGCCGCCTGGCGCTGTATTTGCTGGAACTTGTTGACACCGTGCATGGAATCCTCCGGGGCTTCAGGAGGATCATCATCTGATGGAGTCGGATAAAATTTTCCGTCCGGTCCGATGGCAGAGACAGTGGTGGTGGTGGTGGTGGTGGTGGTGAGAAGTGGCGGTCTGAAGCAAAGGTAGTGGTGGCGGTGGTGTAGAAATGGGAGTGGTGCGGCGAGATTGAGTTTGTTAGAGATAGAAACTGGCGGAGGAAGTGGTAGTGAGAGAATAGATAAAGGCATAATTTACTGTGAGTGTAGAGAGAGAGGTTTTAGTGTTGCAGTGGAAAAGGATAGAGAGGTTTAGGAAGATGAGTTCAAAATTGAGAGTAGATTGTAGACGACGACGTATGCCCGAATGTTGTAAAACGTTGTCGTTTCAATTGACAAACTCGTTTCTTAATTATTCTTTTTAATTTTCAAATAGCCTAATAATTTAAATCCATGTTTGACAGCCATTAAATAGAAAATAATACGTTTGTATGAATGTGTGATTAAAAATAAAAATATACAAAAAAAAAAGAGTTTGAAAATAATAATTGTCAATAGGAGCTAAAATGTTATTCCATCGTGATAGTTTTTCTTTTGTAAAATGCTGAAACAGTAAATTGTTAAGATGTTATTCTATCGTGATAATTTTTCTCTCGCACGACTAGTAAGAATTTAATAGCATGCCTTTAATACATTCGACTAGTTCAAACTTAATTTAAGTTCAATTTATTTGGAGTTTGATCAAGAATCGAGTTAGAAAAAATCTGATTTGATTTTAACTTTATTGAGCTCTGTGCAATACAAAGCTATCAAGTATCAAGCAACATATAGGCCTGTTTGTTTCAGATTAAAATTAAATTTTAATTTAACTGAAAGTCAAACAATTAATATTAATCACATTTTTTATAAATCTCACAGCTTTTGAACCACACAATTCATAATTTTTTATCACAATCTACTGAAAATCTAATTATAATCCCTATCAAACACCCACATAATCTTGTGCGATGATGATCCTTAAAACTTTCCTAATAACCGTTAGAATTGCTTGTATTATCACACATTATTATGCAACTTTTAATCCCTTTAACTGAACTTCATGCATTGGTCAATGTAAATTATAAAAAATGAAGATACGGGCTAGCTGTTTTAGCACATGTTTGGTACATTATAATTAATAAGTTTTAACTTATAACTTATTTTTATTTTTTAGAATTGTCGAGTACTATCTAATCACTCTTATCAAACACATCAATATTGCACTTTTTCAGGGTGGTGGTGTGAGAGCAAACCTGAACTGTCATGTTCAATGACAGAATTCTACAATAGATGAAAGATTAAACGGTGAGAGAATCCATTTGCAGTTTGCTTATGGCTCCTATGACTTCAATCAACAAAAGACTCCCTCCAAGGACACTTGGCTCCTGTTTGAGCCTTTTTTGTTCATAAATAATGTATTTTATAATAGTGATTTTTTGAAAAATATGTTAAGAAAAAATTTGAAAATTTTTTTATTTACATGCAAATTATTTTATTAATAGAATGTGTAGTTGAAAATAAGTTTGAAAATAATGAGTTTTTAGATGATGAGGATCAAATTTTGGCTTAATCTCAATTGACATGTCCTTATCGTCAACATCGCTTGTGACGTTATCAGTTGACGAATTTCTCGACAGACATCGACTATTTCCAACTCTCGACCCATCCATATCATTAGTCTTACTCTTTGTTAAGATTTGGAATTTCATCTTAAAATGTAAATCTTATTAAGAGCAGTAACTCAAACTCTTATAAATAGGTTTATATTTTTAGCCCATGTTTGTCTACCATTAATTTAAAACTCTGTTTGCTACAGTAAGATTCTCCACCACACATTCACCCAATAAAATATTCTACACACAAATCAATAAAGTTATTTTAAATTTCAACCACACATTCTTCAAAAAATACTATTCAAAACTCCATTCTTCTACTCTGTTTGTTACAGAAAGATTCTCCACCACACATTCACCCAATAAAATATTCTACACACAAACCAATAAAGTTACTTTAAATTTCAACCACACATTCTCCAAAAAATACTATTCAAAACTCCATTCTTCTCCCAATAATGGGAGACAAACAAGCTCTTAGTTGATATGAGATTTTATCTCTTAATATATCCAGTAAGATGGTGGCTCATTTGAGCACGTTAATCTTGAAGTTCACGTACTCATTTTTTTGAATCTTAATTGAATTGAGTTGTTCGTTTGAATTTAACGAGCTCTAATACCATGTTAAGAATTGAGATTTCATCTTAAAAGGTCAATGTCATTAAGAGGATAGCACAAACCCTTATAAATTGGTATATGTTTTCATCTTTATTCGATATGAGATTTTATCACTTAATCCTCTTGTTCTTCAGTTGTTTCTTAATATTATTAATTTGGTTAGCTGATGTAGGACAACTAACTTTGGAGTTTGAAGAAGTGCTGGACAAGAAAGTGATGAAGAAAGATCGCGCCAGGTGCAATTT
>CAIGRK010314777.1:0-13298 GCA_903798315.1 Fraxinus greggii | reverse complement strand
AGAAGAGGTTCGAGCACTTGGCATTCTTGAATGCAGCACAAAATATATTCAGTTTGATTTGGTCATTTGTAAGTAAGTTTTTGAGGTACTCATTTGTTATTCACTTATTTTGGTCTTGAAATGTATGCTTATAGTTGTAATGTAATAATTGTGCAGTGAGAAAGATTTGGTCCAATGGTGGTGATGGTGCTTCTTGGTGGAGTTAATGGAGTGCCGATATTACAAATACAATTGGCTCGACTATGGTAATTGAAGCATTGAAATATATTAGTTACCTTGCTCACGCATGTTTGAGATTCTGAGAATTTTCAACTTGCTTTGCAGTATTTGTTAACTATAATGATAATATTTGCTCTTATATGTTTTTCATGGCTACTTTGCTTTGTACTTAATCTTTTGACATAGTTAACTCTTGTCTGAATAATCTTAGACATTGGAATGCTCTGGCTGAGGTTTGAGATGCCAAAACTAAAGTACATCCATAATTATAAAACAACGTGAATGCTAAGTGTTTAATCTAGTTGGTCATGTTTGTAATAATGTTTTCATATGATGTTTATGTCGATCAACTTGATTTATTTAGTATTCCAGAAGTGAAATATGCTTAAGTGAATGAATCTAAGTACTGTATATGCACGTTGCCTCCCTAAAACAATTCTTGACTCCCCTCGTAATCTTATTTCCTATTCTCTCTTTTGAGTTTTAACATGCTTTTGGAACCTGTTATACAAGTAGGACACATGGTTTTGTTGTGAGTTCAATTTAATAAATGGGAAATTGTAGGACACACGGTATTGTCATACAATTTTTTTGAGTTTTAACATGCTTTTTAGAAGCTGTCATACAAATAGGACATATGCTTTTCTGGTGGTGATTGGTCGAGCAACTAGATACCGATGCTCAATGGGCTCTCAAGATGGCTGGTACTTTGCCACCTGTTACGAGTGGCTGGACTGGAGAAGACGGCTAGTATCATTTTCTGTACTTGAGAGTTGAGCAAGTGATCTTTAAAAATAGCGTGTATTTGTTTCATGCCTTGTTAGCACTTCTTGACTCTACTGTATCATAACAATTTTTCTAGGAAAAATTACAGCGGTGGTCCCCAATCTTTTTTAATTTTTGCAAACTTTATCCCAACTTTCATTTTGTGCCAACGAAGGTCCTTAACCTTCATAAATATGCAGCCGGAGCCCAAATAGATGTCATTTGACCGTTAGTTGACTAAGAAAGTTAAATTTTAATTAATTTTGATCAAATTGAAAAGGGCAAATGGTAATTTGCATTTTTCTCATATTAAATAAGTTTTAAAAATAAATTAAAAAACCCAAAAATAAAAATAAGTATATAGTTCCACCCCCTCACCCCACCCAATCCCCCAAATCAAAACTTGACAAAGTATCTTCTTCTTCTTCTTCAGCGAGACCCTATTGGAAATCGCTACCATCGCCACTTTCGACCTATCAATGCCACACCAGAAGGGCACCCACTGTATGGTTTATGTGAATTACTAGCAGCTTCTAATACCGGTTTTCTCAAAAGGATCTCATCCTTTTCATTCTTTCCCCGATTCCCACTGCTTAATTTTATAGAAATTCACATTGCACCCAGACAAATCACAATTACCTTTGCAAAGATTGGTCGAATTTCCTTCCCCATATAAAGCATTTTTCAGTGACAGAGATAACCCATTATTGTGTGGCTCAAGAAGAAGTGGAATTTCTTGACTTAAAAGATCGTGTGGGCCAAATGGGTTCGTTAGAATTTCAGAAAAGAGCTTGAAGGAAAGACCCTTGTCGAGATTTCCTTGAACATGGGATGTGACAAGGATTCCAAGGGACGAAGAGTTATGGAGATCCTGTAAGAACTAGCGACAATGACCGTAAGGAGCATCAGAAACTACAAAAGATATTAGCTGAGGACACCCCGAACAACCAGATTTGTAAGGAGAAATTACTCTGTGTGTATAGTGTGGTAAAAGTGGGAATCCCGGGAACTCCCGATTGATGCCTATGAACATAGCCATCGGAGCCCAAACCCACCGTGCCAACATGAAAATTTGAGATGGGTTGGCGGGCTAGTGACTGCGTCGATTGAACTAGGAGGTGGAGCACCGACTAGGTCCAAGGTGGTGGTTTTCGGTAGGATCTCGTCGTAGAAGAAGATATTTCGTCAAGTTTTGATTTGGGGGTTGGGTAGGGGTGGGGGTATAATTTATTTTTACTTTTGGGTTATTTATTTATTTTTAACTTATTTAATATTAGAAAAATGCAAAGTATTAATTTGCCTTTTTTTATTTGGTCAAAATTAATCAAATTTTGACTTTCTTGATCATCTAACGGTCAAATGGATGGGTCCATTTGAAATCCAGTTGCATATTTATGAAAGGTTAACAACTTTCGTTAACACAAAATGAAGGTTATGGTAAAATATGCAAAAATTGAAAAGATTAGGGACCGCTGTTGCAATTTTGCCTTTTTTCAACCCCTAGTCATAATGAATTCTTACATTCTTTTGGTGAGAAAGAACTTATTTTCTGATTCGTAAGGTGAAATTTAAATTATTGACCACTTTCTGAAGACACCTAAAAACTAATGCAATTTGTCCCGCGTTACATATACACTCCAAACCAGATTTTTAGTGAAAAAATGTAATATTTCGCTCAAGTGTAACCAAACATGTTAACAATGTGTTTGCCCCAATTTTTCAGGAAGAATTAGTTTCTGAATAGTGATTGATGGGAGAATGTGTGGTGGAAAAGTGATGAAAAGTTTTAGATTTGTATGTGATATTATTTTATTTGAAGAATGTGTGGTTGAAAATGAATACTGTAAAAAAATAAATGAAAAAAGAAGAAAGGATGTGGCTCAAACATGATATTAGTGTTTATATCTTTTTGGCAACAAAGTTGCTTCGACTGTATAGAACTCATTTTCTCTTAGCTTGAATTTGTGTGCACCCATTCAGCGGCAGGGGTAGCTACTGATAGATGGGACTTTGCTGCTATAACCCCAATGCCAGCTCTTGGAGTTGACGAAATTCCTCCCGTTGCTCCAACTGACTGGGAATAAATGAAAAAGATTTTATTCAAGAACTTGTTCCCTAAACTATTTCCATTTTATGTTATTCTTACTCCTTGATGAGTTTGGACGTTTGTTAGACTTTTCTATTATAAATGATTTTGTTAGAATCCGAGTTCTTCTTTCTTTTTGCCTTTTATAGCCAAAAAAATCCCCTTGTGGTTTAGTATTATTTGAAACATTCAATACGTGATTAATTGAAATTTCCGGCTTGAGTTTTAATCTTTCCATGTGCACCTTTTTATTTTCCAAATGACTTTTTATGTCAAGTTATCAATTTTTATGCAATTACAAAATTTGTTCACAAGGAACCATTTTCAATTTTGCTAGTCAATTTGCATAAATTGCTATATAAAAAAAAAAAAAAACTTACGAAAACGGTCGAAAACGTTGCAAAAATGTTATTAGCAACATACAAAAAATGTTGCAAAAATATTATTAGCAAAATTCAAAAAATATTATTAACAACATTTAAAAAATATTGCAAAATATTATTAGCAATATTAAAAAAAGTTACAGTATTCTTCTACTCTACGACAATATCAAGATTTGTAACATACGATCAAATGTTGCAAATGGTCTTCAACAACGTTTTTGAACGTTGCAAAAAGTTATTTTTGTTGTAGTGATTTATTTATTTATCGTGTTGCAATTATAAGCTTACCTGAATGCACTCGATAGTCTTGGAGCCTTGAAGCCCAAGGTCTCATCGACCGTGGACATTTAATCCAGTCAATTTTTTTATGTCAACATCGTCATAAAATTTGGAAATGTCAATAAATAATCTCATACATTAAAATTATACACTCTTGCCATGCACAATTTTGAACCATAAATTAATAATTAAATTACACATTAATTTACATAATTCTAAAATATCTACTACATGCTCTATACAATTTTGAATCATAAAATAAATAATTAAAATTTACATAATAAGGAAAATATCTACTACACACGTCTGCATTTTCAATTTGCCACTATTTCTAAAAGTATTCTGGATTTTGCTATACAGCCCCTCAGAATAGGGATCCACGATTTTTTATGGGAAAATTATAGAAACGGTCTCTAATCTTTTCA
This sequence comes from Fraxinus greggii, assembly GCA_903798315.1. Taxonomy (NCBI): domain Eukaryota; kingdom Viridiplantae; phylum Streptophyta; class Magnoliopsida; order Lamiales; family Oleaceae; genus Fraxinus; species Fraxinus greggii. Next base: position 9,141 of record CAIGRK010314777.1, on the reverse strand, counting down.
ATTTTTGTATATTTTACCTTAATCTTTAATTTGTGCCAACGAAAATCCCTAATCTTTCAAAAATATGCAGTTGTGTTCCAAATGGATGGAAACCATCTGTTTGACATAGTTTACTAGGAATAATAGAATTTGACCAAATTAAAAAACGTAAGATTGTAACTTTGCACTTTATCTCATTTATCCTTTATAGAAATGACAAAAAAAATTTGTTCAACCCGATACCAGTGGGCCACATCTCGAATGGGGTGGGAAAATTGTGTGGGAATTGGGCGAGGATCATTACCTTAAAGTGAGTATAGGACGAGTACGAGAAACATAGTCCCCGGCCCACTTAAAGTTAATTTCAAAATTTAAATTTTTTATCGAACAAAAATAATAAATTTATCATCATTTTTAAAAAGAATATAAGTTGTTTTTAACAAATTAGTAAAAAGGTAATAATATTTACTAACTAAAGACATAAAAAATAAAAGTAAAAAACAAAATGCCTCGCGCCACCCCCACCCTGCCCCGAACCGCCCGTCCCGCTTTAACTGGATATGGAAATGGGGTAAGGTAATAAAAATACCCAATCGGACGAGAGTGGAAATTGCCGACTCGTCCAATACTCATCCAGTTGCCATCCCTAATCCCTTATAATAATTAAAATAAAAGAAAAAAATTGTTCATTCATCATCTTCACACCCTTAATCCCACCCCCATTCCATCCCATCTCATGCAAAATCGAAAATCGCCGTCCAAGACGCTATCTTCCAAGTCACCACCACCTGCCAATACAAAGCAAAACCCCCCAAATCACTATCACAGACTATTTCTCTACTGAATTCGGTGGATTCGGCTCAAAATCAAGAACTTCCCTTCACAAATAGTTCCTCTCTGTACCTCTACCATAAACGACCCAATGGATTTCTTCACAAATCCACCACTCACGCCCAAGATAATGGTAATGCAGACAAAATAGAGAATGTCAATGCAGACAAAATAGAACCGCTTTTGACACCATCTTCATCATCTGCGAATCGCGAAAGTTTTCACGAAATTGATAGCATGTCCAAAGTGGATATGCCTATTGCCGAACGAAAAGGAGTGATAAAGAAAAAGAGGAGACCTAGAAGAGGAAATGATTTTACATTTGCTGTTATCCTTCTTCAACTTTTTCAATTTTGTGGTAGTGGCGGCGATGAGCGAGTGTGGTGTATGTGCTTAGCAGTATTTTGATTTTATGGTAGGGGTAGGGTTTGGATGGAGATATGTTTAATCAATTTTGGTTTTACTTTGTGGTGGTGGTGGTGGTGGTGGTGGGGAGGCGGTGCCGACGATGGTACCGTTCGATAGGTCGGTGGCGATGCTAATGTGTTTTTTTTCTCTTTTAAGTTTATTTTTTATTATATTTTTGGTTTTTTAAATTATTTTATGTATAAAATAACGAAGTTATCATTTTTCTTATTTCAATTTGGTCAAAATTAGTCAAAATTCACTTTAGTTAGTCAACTAACGGTCAAATTCTATCCACCTGGATCCCATGAAAGGTTAGAAATCTTCGTTGATACAGAGTGAATGTTAAAATAAAGCTTACAAAAATTGAAAATTACAATTTTTCCTTACAAAAATTACGAATATACAAGAAGCAAATCCAACTATCCAAGTATCTACCCACCCAAAATAAATCAGTCAGTTCGAATATCTCGGCCGTTTTGAATAGTACTCCGGCGCCACCACCCCTTAAAATTCCAAGGTCCTAAAGGCTAAAGCCAGATTACATTATTCAACTCTTTTATTCTTAGATAATTCAAGATTTTCTAATTCTGAACTAAAGAATTTAGCTTATTTTTCATTTTTTTTTTCCATTCTTTCAAAAAGTTTGACCGAGGTTAAATTTGGTTTTTTCCTTGAATTTTCGATCGGCTACATGAGTTCTTCCGACTCGCGGATGCTATCAGAGAAGCAGGTTGATAGAATATTGAAGGCCGTAAATGATGATTATGGAGGCGTCGTTGTGGAAATGACCAATGAACCCATGGATGCTCATATCTTTGTTTCTTTACTCAGAGCCTCGCTTTCCCATTGGAGACAACTGGTATTGAATTTAATCGTAATTTACTCTGCTATTTTTTTAGAATAATTCCCTGCGTATCACAGAAACCAGGTGCTGCCAACGGTGCATTTTCTGCCATTATTGGGTCCAAAACCAATGAAAAATTGCCAAGCGTTATTCTGTAAAAATTCTGTCAATTTTTTCCTGTTCCGGTGGCATAACTGATTTTTTTGCTAGCTATTATGTTATTCATTTAATTCAAGTTTCTTTGATAAAGAAATTTCGTTTCAGTTTTGGATAATGTTAGGCGTAATGGGTTACGATAATGTTAGGCGTAATGGGTTACGACTCGATAGAGAGGAAGCACTTTGTAAGAAAATCAAGAATTTAATTCAACGGTTACAAAAATAAATAAAATAATATTTCTTGTAGCAAACAAACAGATATTAAACTAGCAAAATAATTAAATAAAGGTTTATATCAAGACTCAATTTGTATTTTTTATATTTTTAAATGATGAAATGAGATTAAAAAAATGTAAACTTCTATGATACTTCGATAAAAAGTTGTCTTCGAGGTTGTGTAAAGTTTGATTGATGTTTATACATTTTATTAGGGAAAGAAAGATATTTTTGAAGAGTACAGATTGTTGAAATGGACTCTGAGTCTCCGTCCTTCATAGATGCGACCCTTGGAGTTGTATTTTCGTATTTCTCCGAGCCTTTGCATGAAGTTGATTGGTGCATTTTCATTGGATGATCAAAATGTTTTAACAGACTAGTGATATAAGCTTTTTCATCAATTTTCTGAGTGTTTCTATATATTTATTGTGTTTAACAGGCTGTATGTTCATATTTTAAATGATAAGAGGATAACTATATGGTTCACAATCTGGATCCTTTTTGGATTTTCTATTTTCCCTTTTTTGTTGGGGGTGGGGTTGTGGGACACTGGGCGTGGATTGCGGCCAAGATAAAATTCAAACGAGCACAAGAAATACTACTGTAGACTGAAATTTTAGCGCATTAGGAATATGAATCTACGGAAGGGAGGACATGGGTCATGCCTACGTGTAGATATATTTTGAAACTTTTGGACAATTATTTCACAGTTTAACTTTCAACTAGGGCTTGCAATTTCCTGTATTTATCTGGATGCTTTTGCAGGGCAAGTAAGGAGTCTGGATTAAAATGCCTATTGAGCTTGTAAATCTTGTTGAACCTGCTGTTAAGGTTAGCATATTTCTCTTCTTATATTGTATTATTTCAAGAATTATCTCATCTTCGAAGGAGCTTTGAAGCTGTTGAAAATATGCTATCTTACTCCATGTACAAACTGTTTCTCATCATCAATATTTTTTTATTTCAGGAAGGATTCTATTATCACCATGCGGAATCTAGATACTTGATGCTTGTGCATTGGCTTCCTAGTACTCCTAACACTATACCTGCAAATGCCTCACATAGAGTGGGCGTTGTTGCTTTTGTCGTGAATGAAAAGAATGAGGTAAGTCCCCATGGTCGACTTATATTCTCTTGAACCATATATATTGTAAGGCAGTCTTTGGGTTGATGGAATGCCTATCGCAGTGTTTTCGCATCTTGAATTGTTCAAATCACTAGATAAGAATCTCTGTTACCTGTGCTGTTTTTAGATACATTATTATATGCTTTTTATGAATTTTGATCATGCATTGCTGCCTCTTTTTATGCTGGTGTTATGCAGCATTGAAAGTTTTATCATATTGTCTATTTGTTTCGGTTTAAATATCATTTGTGAAAGTTTTTAAGATATCTGATATTCTGTTGGTGGAAACATTTCTGCACACTTTTCATGAAATTTTAGTTTCTCTAAGTCCTCCTTGTGTATTTTGGTGGATCAAGGAAATGAATAGTTTTATGCTGTCATAGTATGTGTCTCTTCTTTTTCACACATGCATAATAGAGATGAGTTCCCTGTACTCTTACTGTAAAACTTTGCATCACTGGTGTATTATTTGATTATAAACATACAAGCACTTTCTTTCTTTCTTTTTTCATACAAGTTATTATGGTAACACAAATATGTCCAAGTGCAACACATCGTTCTTGTTACTCTCTTCGGAAAAAGAATTTGGAACTCTTGGGATATATTTGTCGTTTGTGCTGCTCTGATAAACCCATATATAAAATAAATCTACATGATGTCAACTTAACACGAAGAAACAATGACTATAAAATGTCATAGTCTGCACGTTTTCCCCTTGCTTTTGTGGAATTTACAATTCTGCACATGCTATGGCATATATATTAGCATATTAAATCTCTAGGACCTCTTGCTAAGCAGTCAATTGGTTCACAAATTTCTACCTAGGTTCTAGTTGTCCCGGAAAAGGATGGAAAATTCCAGGGAACAGGTGTGTGGAATTTCCCCACAGGAGTTGTTGATGAGGTAGGTGCAGGCGATCAATCTTACATCATATTTAAAGGGGAAAAAATGACAAAAGAAACTGCGTTTGGGTTGTTTAAATTTACATTCTTCCATCCACAGGGGGAAGATATATGTGATGCAGCTGTGAGAGAAGTAAAAGAAGAGACAGGAGTAAGTGCAAAAGTGCACATGATCTGTTTCCTTAGTATTTGATGAATTGCGAATTTTGGTTACAAATGGTTTGTTGACGACTATGTTCTTTATCTGTTTTTATATCAGATCGATTCAGAATTTGTAGAGATAATAGCATTCGGGTACTTTTCCCAAAATCATGTAGTATCTTCGAATTTGAACTACAGTATATTTTCCTATCATTTTTCAGTTCAGTATTACCTTAGCTAAATTGAGTAAACTTAAACTATGATTTCCAGACAGAGGCACAAGTCATTCTTTGAGAAGTCAGATTTATTCTTTGTGTGCATGCTACAACCACTCTCCTTTGACCTCCGGCCGCAGGAAGCAGAGATAGAGGCAGCTCAGGTATATTTGAATGGTGAAGGAATTATATCTCAATGTAAATAAATGTATAGAGAAACTTTAGTATCCTAGTCAATTCGCAAGGTTGCCATGTTTATACTGTAAAACTCTGATATGGATTGTCCAACCTTTTATTTACTTCCAGTGGATGCCATTTGAAGAATACACAGCCCAACCATTTGTTCAGGAACACGAGTTTCAGAGGTATATTGCTGATGTATGCTTAGCAAAGAAAGATGAGGGGTATTCCGGATTCTCTCCTGTACCTATTGTAGCTAGTTTTTCTCAGACGAAGAGCTACTTGTTCTTAAACCAGCAGGACCTCGACTTTTGATAAAGACGATTTGGGATATACCTGGATTCGGACAAGCTATGAGAAACACGGATGGAATTTACAGTTGAAGCAATTTTACTATTTGATATTTTGTAATTATTCCAAATAATTATAGTTTGTTAAACAAGTTCAATCAATAAAGTTTTTTATTAATATTTCTCTCAACGTATTTTTCGATATAGAAAAACATATATAATGGTGTTGGTACAAGAACATACAAATTGGTGCTGTTTACCTGCCCTTGTGGGTCTTGATTTATGCTGCTACTGTTCACATTACGTTTTACTAACAACTTTATTAACGTTCGTGGGTTTCCTATGTTTTTTATTTCCAACCTTCTATATAAAATCTAGATGGTGGTAGCTTTTCATTGGCCGCTCATTCCGTCTTGCATTGACACACAAGTTTCTGAACAAAATACAAAGATGACAGGCCTTTTTCTTCTCCTCGCCACTATTATGAAGATTGTTGTTCTGGTGCTTCTCGGCTTCTGTTGCCTTGGAACTCCTGCAACAGCCACGCGGCAGACAGGGATTCTTGAATTTTCCAGCAGAGAAGATTTGGAGACTTGGGGTGGATATGGAGAAGAGAAGCTCTCCAGAGTCATAATTAGTGGCAAAATTCTCTGTCATGCCAGTAGACATGACAAAGCTCCATACCATTCATATTCCGTCTCAGGTTCGTATATTTTCAACGTTAAAAAACAAACTGCATTAACAACTACAAGAATATTCATAATACAGAATGGTGTATGTGTAAGATTGAATCCAACAAATATCCTTAGGCAATTAGGAAACTTAGTTGCAGATGGTTCGGTTCAACCGGTTGGTTGACTCGTCCCATTTTTAATTGGGTTGATTAACATTCAAGAAAATACCTATACAACAGTATTTTGAACCAGCATGCCAAAGAGCTCCACAGAAAAGAATAAATCAGTAAACCAGTTTGTGGTTCTGCAGGTGCACTGGTGGCTGTTATATGCAGTACTAACGGGAAAACCAGGAAGATATGGGCAAAAGGCACCACAGATGGTTATGGAGAATTCCTCATTGAACTTCCTTCCCATCTCCATGCAATTCACAACTTGGAAAGGATATGTCTTGTTAAAGTTTTTCATCTGCCAAAAAATTCTGTGTGCCGGCAAGGGAAACATGAAAAGATAGAACTCACGTCAATGGGCAATGGTATGCGTACTTATATGACGCATAACATACATTTGATGTCTAAACTCTCAAAAGCACGCATTTATGAGGCAGCAGAGCCAGATGAAATGGTAAATAACCTGTAACACAATGGAGCAAGGAATTAGCAGCAGCTTGTGGGGATGGCGCTTTAGTCACAATACGAGTTGCAGGTGTCATCCTGCCCAGATGTTCAATGAAATCATTAATTATTGTAATTGAGAGTCTGCGCTTGTATGTGGAAAGCTTGGAGATGACTATTGAAACTTCTATCCAGTTCTGCAATCAAACAGAAAGGAATTGTAACGTCAATGAAGTTCATCTATCTTTCCATTAATGAAATGAAAAAGAAGAAAAATGAAACTCTGCCACATCAACAATCACTAAAAAGGACGTGTAAAGTTAGCATATGTGAATAGTTAAACAGTGAAGCAAACAGAAGACTTTAGAACTGAGATGGATTTTGTGAAATGTTGCATTCAAGAGTAATTCATTCCAAAAATAACAGAAAACAGCACTCGAAAGCATGTCCGAACTGCAACTGTAATACTAGGAAATGAATCCCCAGACACTTTTGATACAATCAGGAACTCTGCAGAAATGATATATTTAGCAACACCAGAACGACATTTAAGCTTGTCCACTTCCACATCAGGCATTTCAATGGAAAATTCTTGCTCAAAAGCCATAACAAGTTTCACTCTGTTCAGCTGTCGAGGCTTAAGCCCTTCATGAAATCAGCTGTTTTAGTATCCTAAAAAATTAAAAACATTATCATTATCATTTTACCCTACAGAACACTAGTGACATATAAGAGTTAACGTTATCGTTGCTTGAAAATTAGATAAAAAAGATTACGTCACGAGAACACTTGACTAATTATCTTAGCAGCATCGATCTTATCAAATTTCTTCACCAGCTTAATAACTTAATAAACAAAAACCATAATGAAGCTTATAGAAGAATAAGAGAAGAAAAGTGAAAAGGAATGCAGGGGATGTTGATTTTTGGGTTGTTCTATTCATTGAAGAAAGTAAAGATAAGTTAGAAGTATTTCTACATTCTTATCAAAAGACTAATATATTGTAATGCAGCCAATTCAAACTCATAGCTAAAGCCAATCACACATTGCCATTGTAAAAAACATGCAGATCCTAGAAGACATTGTAATGCCTCTTCTCTATCTCCTCTTCCTTTACATTATGAAGGAGGAGTGTTTCAACGATGAGATCTTCCCAGTCGATATCCACTTGCATTTTCCTTCGCTTCTTCCCAGATTTTATATGTTTGGTGACACAGAGATGACTCTTGACTAGAATCAGCAACACATGGATGCATAGTCTTCTGAATTGACAGAGAACTACGATCTTACAAGGAGTGATCGACTGAGAACCATGATCTTGGTTATAGCGGTTTCCCTCCACTAACAGTGATTCCAGCCGTAATTTGCGGAAACCCTTGGAGACCTGTCCCACATGATCATAACCACTCTTTGCCAAAAGATCTCTATATATAGGGCGTTCGGGAGGGATTAAAATCAGATTAAAATTGAAAAATTAGCCGTTATTGTTGACTTTTATGAGATGAGGAGAATTCACAACGGCCATATTTTCAATTTTAATTGGCTTTTAATCTGTACCGAACAGGGCTATAGGAAGTTCAACACAGTATAAAGGTAACTTTTTACTTTTTTACATCTTTTCATGTTATGAAANGTTCGGGAGGGATTAAAATCAGATTAAAATTGAAAAACTAGCCGTTATTGTTGACTTTTATGAGATGAGGAGAATTCACAACGGCCATATTTTCAATTTTAATTGGCTTTTAATCTGTATCGAACAGGACTATAGGAAGTTCAACACAGTATAAAGGTAACTTTTTACTTTTTTACATCTTTTCATATTATGAGAGTCCCTATTTCCTTCATATTTTCTCCCAAAGAACATAATAGATTTCTCTCATCCCGGAAGGCAACCGGGGCAAGGTTCCCAACCCCTTCTTTGTGCAGGTTAGCTAATCGAGTTGTCACCATTACTTGGACATACATAATCGACCAGCACAAGTATTAATGCCATAAAATTTGACAAAATGTTTACAACTGTTATAAACTTAGTGCTCTAACCTTATCAAAATCGGTCTGAACCGTAAATATGAAATCCCGTTGAAATCACCTGAGAATCATTTGAAGCCAAAAATTTAATTTATTTATTACTTTTTTACGACTTGTTTGCCTTGGGAGTGATTCAGCCAATGGATGTTCGCCCAACTAGGTCGAGATAAATCCGAGTATTTGAGGCCACTATCTTCCCACAGACCTTTTGCCTTTTCCAAGTCAATGTTCGAAGCAATGGAAAAAATTCTTCCTAATTGCTATTGAAGATACGGTTCTTACATATTATCTTTATAGTACGTCTTGAATATAAATGAGAATAATATTTTCCGAGTCAAAATTATTAAAGATCTAGCCCAGTTCAAATATTTGTGAGAAAAAAAAAAGTTCTTTCCATTTATACAAAAAAACCTAAAATCTCCCAAAAAAAAAAAAAAAATTGACAACCGAGCAAACAAAAAATTATTTAATAATTAGTGGACCAAAAAAGGTGCAACTTTTGGTCCCCAAATAAAAAAAGAGTGCTAAAAGTTAA
>CAIGRK010314748.1:0-12534 GCA_903798315.1 Fraxinus greggii | reverse complement strand
GCACTGATTAACCTAGCCTAGTATCATAGAAAGAAGAAAACATGAAAAAGAATCAAGAAGCGACATCACCCAATTAATCATGGATTTGGATCTTCACGCCTTAGGGATGAATTTTGTGTTTTTTGCCTCGTTCTATGCTCTCCAATCTTGAAAATTTCATCTCTAGGTCCTCTCTCCTTCATTCTGGACGACTCTAGGGTTTAAATATGTGAAACAAGATTTGTTTCCATAAGAGTTCTATTGAAATAAGGAAACCAGAATATTTTCCGCGATTTGGCCCAGTATAAATTGGGGCAGCTGCCCAGGCTAAAAAAATGGCTTCTGTTGATGATGTTGGTGGCCAGGCAGCCACCCAACCAATATAACTAGGCCGCTGCCCAGTTATAAAACTTTCGCTAATTTTCTTTTCAGCCATTTTCTTCATTCTTTCTTCCTTCTTGGTCCTCCACATCAAATTACTTCAATTTTATTTCTTCAACTTTTACAGAAATGTATATTAGTTCCCAAACTTCCATTAATTGGTCGATTTATCCTTCTTTCTTTTCCAATTGCTTAGAAACAAGTCCAAAATTGAAATAACATAAAAATAACCTAAGTTAAGTAATATGCAATAATAAAACGACACAAAAGCTTAGTAATATGGCCCCGAATAAGTGAAAATAAATGCACTTTTCAAGTAGCCAGACCAGTGGGTCGGCGTGACATCACCACCATCATGGGCGTGGTGGGATGAGGTTAGCTACTCAACTTACCCGATAGGTAGCAACCATGGCTACCAACATGAGGAATAGCACCCACCAAAATATGGCCATGCAAGGACTCACGCAAATGCAAGGCAGGAGAGGTCCTCCAATTCTCCTCTATGCACCACAAGAATATTATCCACATGAGGATGAATTCCAAAGTCAAAGGTTTCCATCCCCTAGGCGTGCCAAAGATGTAAGCCCCTTTGAAAGGGAAATGGGGTTGATATTTTCTCAAACTATGTTTCTGGCCGACCCACTGAGGCTCAGGTGGACATGGACAATAATTTTCCCCTTGAATATTATCTAGAACATACGCCACGAAGGTTTGTGAGGGTGTTTGACAAAATTAGCTCTGTAGGAATGAGGCGTAGGCCATCCCAACCACCTCATACGCCTAGAAATCAGCTGTAACCACCACCTCCTGTGATTTGACGGCCAGAGGAAAGGCAAGGGTATGCTCCCCAGGCTGTGCCACCTAGAAATAGGCATCATATGGGAGAGGAAATGAGCATGCATGTCTCATCTTCCAACCAGATATTCGGCTGATGAAGAAGACTCGGATGATACATAAAGATCTTGTGACTTAGATGATGACGATGAAAATTTATCTTTTTCACAAGACTTGAGGAATGCCCCTATCCCAAGTCATTATGTACCACCAAAAATACCAAAGTATGACGGAAGAGGTGACTCAGCCAAACACTTGAATAGTTATCAAATGTACATGATCCTGAGAGGCGGAACCCCCACCATTAAGTATCGAGCCTTCCACCTAACTTTGAGTGGAACAATAGAAATTTGGTATAGTGGGCTACCCCGTAGAGTATTCATAGCTGGCCAAAGTTTAAGAGTACGTTCCTGAAGAGGTTTGCTGTAAGCAAAGAGGAAGAAGCTCTCATCCAACGTCTCCATGACATGAGACATGATCCTGGAGAGACGTTGAAAAGTTTTCTAGCCCGCTTTACCGATGAAATGACATACCATGTTCAAGTCACTGATTGGGATGAGCTGTCCGCATTACGGGGTGATTTGAACATGAACACCCTATTCTGGTGAGACGTGCAAAATTAGGATCCTACCAGCTAAGATGCCTTGCTGGAAATGATGAGACGGAGATTGTCAATGAGGAATAAATTGACCTCCAAAATAGAGCCAGCAAAGGTCTCTCACCTCCATATAGATAGTAAGGAAGAGGACTAACCTCTCATCTAATGGACCACCAATGGAGCCAAGCCGAAAATGAAATGACTCCCAACTCTGGACAATTACTTGTCACAACCACATTGAACGATGTGCCTACGCTGGCCTACGAGGATGTGGCACCTGAAATCGTGCGGTCAACTGGATTTGGACAGAGGATCCCAAAGAGAAAGAGGTCGAGGACGAGGTTTGGTACCTAGAAATAGACCAAACACCCCTCAATATTGTACTTACCACCATTCTTACAGTCATGACACGGTGGATTGTGGGGATATAACCCAACATCCTAGACAGATGAATCATCAAAGTGACCAAAGAAATGTTCGCCCTCTAGGGACATGCCCCGCCAAGGCAAGATCACAGGCCTAGGTATGAGGAGGCAACTCGCTGTCGGGGGCATCTCTACAATGAAGGAAGGATCACGATAGAGAAAGACCTAGGGAAGGGCAACGACAATGTAGGAACCCTCCGACTAATGCGAAAAGTGCTCCTATCCATGAGGTTGATACAATTTTTGAAGGACCCTACATGGGGGTGAGACATGGAATTCCTAAAGGAATTATGCAAGAGAAGCTAAGGTTCTCCCGATGACCAGCTATATAGTAGATTGCTTCAGGGGGGAGGCCATTACCCCCATATCTTTCACTAAAGCTGACACAGAGGGAATACACTACCCCATTATGTTGCCCTTATGATAAGGACTGTCGTGGCCCGAAATGGGTTAAAAGCGGATGCTGGTAGATAATGGCAGCTCCGTCAATATCCTCTTCGGAGCCACTTTGACAAAATAAATATCGACCATGAAGTAATTCACATCGCGACCCCCCTATCTGGCTTTACCAGAGATAGCATCATCCCAAGGGAAAAATTAACCCTTGCCATGGAAATAGGAGAGCCACCCCAAATAGCTTTATACTCACGGAATTATTGATACTGGACAACAGATCAGCTTAACATGGGGTGTTAGGTAGACCCACCCTCAAAGACTTATGGGCCGTCACCTCCATTCATTACCTATGCAAGAAATTTTCCACTGAGCAATGGATTGCTACAGTAAGGTATGACCAAAGAGGGTCAAAGGAATGGTACTTGAATTCCATTAGAAAGGCTGAACCTATGGACGTCAATATGGTACTTATAGATGTAGATATGGTGGACGCTCCAGAACAAAATTTCAGATAAGGAGACGTCAAGATGACAGATGTCACTGAACAGCTCGTAGCGGTCTATGAAATGGAATCACGTATCATTGAATTTCAATCCTAGGCAGCCCCGGTAGAAGAGCTTGAAAGTTTCCTAGTTGACTCTCAAGATCCTAACAAGGAATTGTAGGTAGGGAGGGATCTACCACCTGAGGCTAAGGAAAAATTAAAAGATTTTCTATGTAAAAATCTTGATGTCTTTGCTTGGAGGCACGAGGATATGGTAGGCATTGACCCAAAATTCAGTTGTCACCACCTGAAAGTTGATCCTAAGGTTGCCCCCACACAGACAAAAGAGGTGGGCCCTCAACCCAGAAAGATATGAGGCCCTTAAGGAAGAAGTACAAAAGTTAATAAAGAATGATTTCATCAGAGAGGTCATCTACCCAAGATGGGTTTCAAATCCGGTATTGGTGAAGAAGCATAGTGGTAAATGAAGGGTATGCATCGACTTCTCCAACCTTAACCAAGTTTGCCCTAAAGACAGTTTTCCCCTTCCAAGGATTGACCAACTTATAGATCCCATTGCTGGGCACGAGCTTTTGAGTTTCATGGATGCTTACTTAGGCCATAATCAGATCCCCATGTACCTGACACAAGAGGAAAACACCTTTTTCATTACTGATAGAGGTCTCTATTGCTACAAAATGATGCCCTTCGGGTTAAAAAATGCCGGTGCTACATATCAGAGGCTTGTTAACAAAATGTTTACCAACCTCATCAGCAACACAATGGAAGCCTATGTGGATGACATTCTAGTAAAAAGTTTGAAAGAAAATGACCATGTAAGGTACAAGATGAGGTTGAACCCCCTCAAATGTGCATTTTGGGTTGCTTCTGGCAAATTCTTGGGGATATATGGTCAACCAAAGAGGAATAGAGGCTAATCCAGAGAAAATTTAGGCTTTAGTTGAAATGAGATCACCACAGCTACCAAAAGATGTGCAAAGTCTAATAGGGCATATAACTGGTCTCGGCCGTTTCGTATCAAAAGCCACTGATAAATGCCTCCATTTTTTTTCAAAATCTTGAAAGGAGGTAATAAGTTCCAATGGATGAGAAGTGTGAAGAGGCCTTCCAAGGGTTGAAAAACTCCTATGACAGGCCATCTCCTCTATAAATGCAAATTTGGAGAGGCTCTACAACTCTATTTGGACGTTTTTTTATGAAGCCATTAGTGCAGTTCTCATAAGAGAGGAAGACACCCTTCAACTACCTATCTATTATGTGAGTAAGACACTTTTAGCAACTGAAATTTGCTACCCTGATAATGAAAAATTAGCTTTAGCACTGATCACAGCCTCCAAGAAATTAAGGCCCTATTTTCAAGCTCACCCAATACATTTAATGACAAATTTTTCGCTTTGGCAAGTGCTTCAAAAACCCGATGCTTAGGGAGGATTGTTGAAATGAGCTATTGAACTTAGTGAATTTGATGTTGTTTACAAAACGAGAGCGGTCATCAGAGGTAAAGCCCTCACAGATTTTGTTGCAGAATTCGCCAATGTTCCAGATAAGGAAGAAACAATGGAATCTATTGAACCTTCCACTAGGAGTTTATTCATAGATGGTTCATTTGGGAAAATAGGCTCAGGCATGGGAGTGGTCCTGGTTAGCTCTGAGGGACACAAGTTTACTATGCAGTAAGGTTCGGGTTTAAAACTACCAACGACATTGATGAATATGAGGCACTGCTGGCCGGCCTAAGGTTGGCTAAAGAGATGCAAGTGAAGAGGCTATTTATTAATAGTGATTCACAGCTGGTAGTTAGCCAGGTTAATGGCAGTTTCATAGCAAGAGACAAGGGCATGGCCGCTTACCTTAAGTTGGTAATGGATCTTCTTCCAACTTTTGAAAAATTCAAGCTAGCCCACGCCGACGCTCCATCCAAATTGGCTAGTAGCAAAGATTCAGAGTTATTAACGATAGTGCCAATCGAGTACCTCTCAGAACCTTCTATTCCTAAACCTAAGGAAATGATGTGGGTAGAAAGGATGCCTACATGGATTCAACACATAAGGGCCTTCCTTAAGGATCAATTCTGCCGGACAACAAAGAAGAGGCCTATAAACTTAGGAGGAGAGCGGCCCACTTTGAATTTCAAGATGAGGTGCCCTAGAAAAGAGATTTTTCCCTACCCCTCCTCTGATGTATCGAAGAGGAGAAAGCCACCTACGTCCTCCGTGAGATCCATTAGGGAGTGTGTGGCAATCGTATCGAGGACTTTCATTGGCACAAAAAGGGTACTATTGGCCCACATTGACAAGAGACGCAATTCAATTTGCACGAAGGTACGATAAATGCTAGCATATCTCTACCTTCCAGAGACATCCCTCCCAGGAGCTAATAGTGGTGTCCAGCCCTTAGCCATTTTCCAAATGGGGTATTGACCTTATAGGCCATTTACCTAAAGAAAGGGATAGTGTGAGCTTTGCCAATGTCGCCATCAATTACTTCATAAAATGGGTTGAAATTGAACCCTTAGCCAAGATTACGGAGGCCAACACTTTCAAGTTCTTATGAAAGAACATCATGCCAGTTTGGAATTTTCCATTCGATTGCTTCCTACAACAGGCATCAATTTGACAATAAAAAGGTTAGGGATTTGTGTGAAGAGCTTAGAATAAAAAAGAATTTTTCAACACCTCACCACCCTCAAGCAAATGAACAAGTGGAGGCATCAACAAGTGTACATTGAAGAAAAAGCTTGATGCCTCTAAGGAAGCATGGATGGATGAACAACCACAAGTATTGTGGACGATCCGAACTATGAGTCGAACCTCGATAGGAGAAACCCCATTCTCGATGGGTTATGGTGCAGAAGCAATGAGCCTAGCAAAAGTTGTTTTTTCCTCTCCCTGTCGATTGTAATTCGATGAAATATCCAACGATGAGTTGAGAATATACGAACTTGATTTACTCGATGAAAGTAGGGATAAATCCCGAGTGAAATACCAAAGAAAGATGACCCACCTAAAACTAAGAAAAGGTCCTTTCGGGTAAATGACCTCGTATTTCGAAGAATTTTCATATCCTCAAAGGAACCAGGAGTGGGCACTTTAGGTCCAAATTGGGAGGGACCATATCGCATTAAAGAAAAGCTTCGACAGGGTGCTTATTGGATATAAGACCTGAATGGGAAAGTAGAACCGCGCCCATGGAATATAGGACATCTTAGAATATATTACCAATGAACGGGTTATGGCTGGAGGAACTTGCCTAGCCTTTGTAGAAATTCTGAAGCTCAATAAAATTATGTTTTCGACTAATAAGCATACAACACAAGTCTCCCATAACAAAGCTGAATGTCATGGGAAAAGCCTCTACATGGATGAACCATATACCATGTGGAAAAGCGTAGGTGCCTCGGAAGGAGAGTATCTGATCCTAAAAGGGATAACTTCATTGATTCTCCAAGGCGTACAACACAAACTTCCCATGACAAAGCTGAACATCATGGAAGAAGCCTCCACATGCCTCAAAAGGAGAGGATCTGATCTTAAAGGGGATTACCTCATTGATTCTTCGAGGCGTATGAAACAAGCCGCCTATGACGAAACTGAACGTCATGGGAGAAGCCTCCACATGGATCAACCATCTACCATGTGGGAAAGCATGAGCACTTTGGAAAGAGAGGATTCAATCCTAAAGAGGATCACCTCATTGATCCTCTGAGGCGTACAACACAAGCCCCCATGGCGAGGCTGAACGTTATGGAAAGGGGAAATAAAAGAAAGTTATGTTTAAAAGTTAAAGTGCAAGGCATGTTCTGATTGCTAAGTGCAGGTGCTTCAGTTCTGCCTATTGAAGTTTAATTTGTTAAAGTGTAAGCCAGTTCTGATTGCTAAGTTCAAATGCTTCAGTTCTACCTATTGAAGTTCAAGTTATTAAAGTTTAAGGTATGTTCTGATTGCAAAGTTCAAGTGCTTCAGTTCTGCCTATTGAAGTTCAAGTTGTTAAAGTGCAAGGCATGTTCTGATTTCTAAGTCCAAGTGCTTCAGTTCTACTTATTGAAGTTCAAGTTATTAAAGTGCAAGACGTGTTCTAATTGCCAAGTACAAGTGCTTCAATTCTTCCTATTGAAGTTCAAGTTATTGAAGTACAAGACATGTTCTCATCGATGAAGTTCAAGTGTTTACTGAAATTCAAACTCTCAAAAGAAGAGAATTAAAGAAATAAATACTTCATTAATAAAAATTGGTACATTGGAGGGCCTCAGCTATTACATTAAGAAAAAATAAAATACAAAAAATGCTATACTATGCCGGAGGCAAGGAGTTTGATGCCTCTATGGACGATGCCTCAGCAATATCTTAACTTCTTGTTTCTTCTAGAGCACTTCTAGTTCCGCTTCGGCTTCAACTATATCATTAGCAGGTGTCCGAGGAACTTCCTCCAAAAAATCTACCCTAAATTCAAAAGCATCAAGTTCCGAATGAAGTTCCCCAACCCTGTCTACCACTTCGACATAGGCAAACATATTCCAATAAGCGTCGAAGTGCTGATACTCTTCAGTGAGGTTGAAGTTGGCAATATAATCCTTCATCTCTCCTCTCCTACTATTTAGCCTACTTGACATAGTGCCTTACTTGTGTCTCCAAGATCCCATTTGCATCCTTGATCCCATCATTTTCCAAGTTAGCCTTCTCCAAAGCTTCGATCGCCAGCATTTGGTGATTGTTTAAAGTTTCAACTTTTTTCCGCTAAGGAAGCCACTTTACACTGGGATTCATGGACTTTCCTCTTTAGAGCCTCGATCACCGCTAAGGCAGATTCCAACTTAGCCATCTCTTTGGCTCGCTATGCCCTTAACTCCACTACCTCAACAGTTATTTTCTTCACCTCCCCCTCCGTCGAGCCAGTTTCTCTACAGACTCCCTATTGTAGTTCTAAATATCCTTGCGGACCTCCGACACTCCAAAGTAACTCCAAGGGCTCTGACACTTTGGATCACCAATTTACCCGTAAGATCTACTGCGTCATAGGTAGAGACGTAGTTCTGCCACCTTTCAATCCAAAATTTGTAGAAGTTGGCAGTGGCACTCTGGACTTCAGCTGGTAACATCTCCATCATTGTTGGGTAATCTCCTCATCATGCTCAGCCAAAAACCATTCAGAATTCCCCAGAGTCCTCACAACCAGGGTTTTCTTCACAACCTCTGAGGTCTACTCTATGTCCTTCACAGCCTCGTCATTAGCCTTAGTCCTCTGGGCCTTAGCATTATCAAAAAATGCTTGCATCAATTTTGGAGACGGTGGGAGCAGAATTGGTTTGCAAGCTAGGGTAATAGTGGTCCTGAGCTTCCCAGCTGAACTGGTACTATGGAAAAGTTTCCTCTTCTTCTGAGGCTCCTCCATTTTTCCTTTGCCCTTATCAATCTCATGGGCTCCTTCTTCCTCACTCCTCTCAGTGTGCCCTTTGCTGAGGTGCTCCAATTTTTCCCCGACATGCTTACACCACCATAGGAGGGCTTTAAATCCCTAGCATTCACTGTAGAAATGGCTCGTAGTGTTGACACCATGTCGGGAGTGGGGTATTTCTTCTTCCCAAAATCATCTGTAAAAGTAAAAAGTTATGTTAAAACTTAAGTAGTCCATTAAATAGAGGGCATTGGAATCTTCCTTTTGAAGCCATTAATCTGAAGTCCAAGAAGAATTTGCTTTGATGGATGAGGCGGCCGAAGTGGCATGATCTTTGTGGACGTCGGTAGATATCTTCAATAAATTCCCACTTAGCTTAGGAAAGTTCAAAACGAAGGACATCAGAAAATCATAAATAGAAAGAAAAAACCAAATTGCAGAAAGTAACTCTCGGGCTTCAGAGTACTGGGTCGGCACAGTGCAAGCTGGGGCCTTGTCCCCCTCAACCGTTTGCCATTTGCACTTAACCTAGAACCATGACTCCTTCCATCCCTTTATGGAGGAAGGCAGATCCACTACAAAGAGAACATGAGCCCCCCCAAAGTGTCATGTAGTACCAACCTTTGGATTTTCCCTTCCCAAGTACTCGAGGTTGGAAGAATGTTCAGTAGACGTGGAAAGGTATATCCTTGCCAAACGACGTCTCTTTCTAGAGGAAGCACACCCCAACCAACTAGCTCCACCCATTTGGCAACAACTGGGTAGGAGCCAACATGTAGGACCTCGGTACCACCTAAAAAAATGGGTGCAGGGATTGACGCGCACCTGCACTAAGGAGAAACTCACTAATGGCCACACATCCTGACCTAGGCTAATAGGCACGTTCGTGAGCTTCGAGTACTAGGAGTTCTATGGAACCTGGGATTCTAAATTTTTCCCTAATTTCGGCTAAATTTTGGAGGTCATTATAGAGGGGATTCTTGCAGCCCCCCCACCCTGCCTCATAGTCTATATGACCCTCACTTATCACCTAATGACCTTTGTCTGACCCCTCGGGTGTAGCCTGCTTCCCTATTTTAGCAATGATGACCCTACTGCCACTAGTAATCGATCCATCCAGACACCATTAGAACCAAAAAAAAAGAAGAAAACACAGATAGAAAGAATGGAAAGATAAAGGTTTCAAGAAAATTACCTAATTGAAAGGAGACTATAGGACTGCGACGTTGCCGGAGAACAAGAACTGACCGGAGAAAATATTCAATTGCTAGAAAAGTTTTAAGGCTTGCAAAGGAGAAGAAAGTGACACCAAGACTCTAATTTTAGCTATTATAGGAAGAAGAAGACGAAACTCAACCGTTAGATTTAGATCCACTTCATCTGAAGTGTTCGTTTTTAAGATTCATCTGAGACGTTGAATTTAAACAGTTTTTGTTGATTATGCATCAGATTGATGCATTTTTCTTAAACACAACCCGTGGTGCGTCGATCTAAACTTGCTACAACTTGGCCATCATTGCATATTTAATATGAAACGGTCGTATGTGTATTGGAAGTTGAAATTCCTCAATTGTCTCTCCTGGTAATATACAAAAACATCAAATCATTGGCACGATTATTAGTAATATACTTTATTGACACTTCAAAAAGGAGCTTCGACAGTTCAGCACTCCTTGCTTTGGCTTCAAAATATAAAGTTCAGCTACAACTAAAAAGGAGCCTCAGCAGTTCATCACTTCACTACTTCGGCTCAAAATGGAAATTTTAGCTGCAACATAAAAAAAGGGAAAAGCCTCAGTAGGTCAGCCCCTCCCTTTGGCTCAACACGTAAGTTTCAATGAATTAACTTCATATGGGAATTAGGTTAAGCATCAAACTCCAACTATGACATAAATATCTATAGTTGGACTTCGGGGATTATTGTGTTTGTCAAAAACCTAACCATAACAGGAAATATGACTCAAAGAAGCTTCGGGCAAAAATTGAAGTCCACGTATGACATAAATAACCATACATGGATTTGGAAGATTATTGTTACGCCAAATTGGCCGAAGCCCAATTGGCTGTCCATCTTTGCCGAGGCGCCATTTTGCCGAAGCCCAAAATAACAAAATCCTATTCTTGACGAGGCCCCTACTTCTACCGAAGTCCTTATGCTAAAGCAATGCACAAGGCCTAATGAAGAGGAATCCTAAGCTCAACCATGACAAATGATGACCTGCATTTAAAGATCTTGAAATTGTAAAATCTATTTAGAATGATTGATTAGATTGTTGTAATAAGTAAAAAGGTCGGTCTTGTCAATATAGGGTATGGGTTGGCCGTCTCCTTTTTGGGGTATTTAATGTGCCCCAGACTAGTGAGTCAAAATTGATACCTAAGATGTGATGTTCCTGTAAAAGGGATAAAGCCACGTGTCTTCCCATCCAATGGTTACAATTGCAAACGTAACACTATATTCTCCCTTTTGTGCCATAGTATGTGATGGAAAAAGTATTAGAAAAACCATGGATATTCTCTTTCTTTATGTTCAATCTAGATCTGGAAATATTTGAAGTGCAATCTTGTTTGTGAGTTTGATACTTTATTGATAGTTCATTATCGTATACCTTTGTTCATATATTTACCGATGCCTAAACATATCTGTCTTGTGTCAAAAAACTTCTCCCATGTTCAAACCCATAACATGTTCAACTAATAACCTGCCTACACGTGTCGAAATTAGCTTGCAAGGACGAGAGTGTGCCTCGTATCTGTAGCTCATTTTTTGTGGTCAACATCAAAATATAATGTTATCAACATCAAAATTAGAATTACAACTTACCATTAAACTTTTACAGAAATACAATAAACTTCATCCACATGATGAAATTTCATACGAGATTTAAACCCCATTAAAACTCTCAAGTACCAGTATCAAGATGACTGTATTAGGCTACAAGTGTAACTAATAAGTTACCAAAATACTATAGAAGCCTTTAACATGAAACCTACAAATCGNGCTCATTTTTTGTGGTCAACATCAAAATATAATGTTATCAACATCAAAATTAGAATTACAACTTACCATTAAACTTTTACAGAAATACAATAAACTTCATCCACATGATGAAATTTCATACGAGATTTAAACCCCATTAAAACTCTCAAGTACCAGTATCAAGATGACTGTATTAGGCTACAAGTGTAACTAATAAGTTACCAAAATACTATAGAAGCCTTTAACATGAAACCTACAAATCGATTCATGTAGATCTATTCAATCAATTCTCAATTGAGAATGACAATATAGTCTATAAGTTTATTTGGTGTATCTAAACTTAAACACACTATCATGGTTAGCATCAACATATAGAAGTGAATCTCACTACTAAGAAAAAAATTGCCTGACTCAATTTACTGATATTGAGTATAACCTTTCTTTAAAAAAAAGGAGTTTTATTTATCACAAACTCATTAGTCTTCCATTTAGTTTTTAAGAATCTGAATGTTCTCAATAAACATAATGTCCAATTAGAACTTCCACCACATCTCAAATTAGGTTGGAATTCTATACTACATATATACTATCCATCACTTTCTTCAAATTTCTTGACTAGATTTCTGAACCAATAATCATTGAAATTAAATTGCTCTTAAATCTCACTCAAAACCAAGAATAATTGAAATTAGATAGTTCTTAGATAGCTCTCATTCGGATAGATAGCTCACGCTCGTAAAAAGATTACTCCCACTTGAATCAAAAGTTTAAACTAGCTCTTATGTATTCAAAACGAATTCATTAATACACATAATATTAATTTCAATAATATTCTCCAAAATTTTCTCCTCTATTAGGGGAAAAAAGTCAAATGTCACATCTTGTGACCCAATATCCATCCAAAATCTCACTTCAGTACCTTTTGGACTGTTATGTATATCTCAGAGATACATATCATTCCTAATAGACTCATGTTCCCAAACTTATTATCAAGAACTTACATAATCAATTATGAGTCTGAAACAACCCATATTTGGTTATCTAC
>CAIGRK010314653.1:0-10490 GCA_903798315.1 Fraxinus greggii | reverse complement strand
CCTAATTTAACATGCTCTATTAACTAATTATTAATGTAGTGCATATTTTACATTTATACAACATGCATTAAGGATAACTTAATCACAAAAATAATTTTTATAATTAAACCTATAAATTCTTCATAAATCATACTAATAAAAACCAGTTTGGTGATAACATTAGTATAGAGAGATTTTGCTGTAATTTTTTGTTTTATACCAACATACAAGGAATCAAATGAATAGATCTTCATTCTAAACTTTGGTTATCCAGTAAGAGCAAGAGAAGTCTCTAAATAAAGTAAATATAATTAATTTTTCAAAAATAAGAATAAAAAAATTAATTATAGATGAGTACTCTATTGGGGTTCATGAAAACTAAATACTATGAGATTGTCAAATACAACAAGACCGTATATTTGGTACTTGTTTGTCTTTTGCTATAAGTTGAATATATGATAGAAATTAGTGGTGGATAAGTGAACAATAATTGTGAGTCCAAAAGTTAAAATTAAAATTTGACTTTTTTCTTTTAAGTTATTATGTTTATAATGAAATCCAAACAAGCACTTACTTCAAGATGCGAATAACAATTTCTGAAAAAGAAAATAGTGTGCTCAAAATACTCTCACGAAATCAAAAATAAAATACTTCTAAATGAATAGTATCTGTGAATGTGTGTTAAATTAAAGTTCGGTCGTTAAAATTATAAGTAACCTTTTAGGAAATTCAAATAGATGTTGTTAGGGTAAAATTATTAGTAACTTATAAGGAGGAATACCAGGTGGTTTCATGAAATATATGAATGATAGTTAGAAATGTATAATTAAAATTAATGCTTGACTCTGACTGAAAATTATAAATTATTAATAATTTTAGCCAAACGGAATATAATTTATCCTCTTAGTTGCTGATGAATGGATATATTTTATTTTATTTTTTGTGGTTTATCGACACTTTGAATGTCCCACTGATTAACTACCAAATGTAAGAACGAGACTAATTCCGAAAAAGAAATCTTTCTAATTATAAAATAGCTTAGATTGAAAAATTAGTATAGTTAGTGCGCAATAACAAATATATGCACAGTAAAATTTGTACAAATTCATTTTAAAGAAAAAAAAAGTATGTAACAAAGTTTATGGAATGTCGTCTTGCTGAGTTCTGCCAATTGCATTTTGTGGAGGTGGTAAAAAGCGATGGTGACTTTTTCTGACATTGATGAATATGTTCATTCAACACACACAAAATGTAATTTGAAATAAATTTAATGAACTAAACAATATTTACAATGAATTTATAATTAACTCAAATATTTCTTTCTCGTTACTTCTATCAATTTTATTTTTCAAATTCAAAACAATTAAATTTTTAGCTTTGATAACATCCTCCGTCCCTTTTTAACTTGTTCCATTAGAATTCATATAGTTCTCATGACTTAAATCCTTTAGTAATTTGTTAAAAGATCCTTAAAAAATACAAAGCAATCAACAGGAATTCCTTCTTTATTTTCCATTTCTCTTTTTCTCTCAGTTGCAGTGGTAAAGGTTTGATAAGGAAAAAGAAAAGGTTGAAAAGTTGAAATATAACACACAGTAAAAAGAAAAGATACGGATAAAATAGCTCCACAACCATTTGAACAGGATAGAACCATTAAAAAAAAAAATGAATAATGGTAATCAATCTGATGTTTGAATCACAGAACTATCTCAAACGATCATCAATATTAAAATCCTGTGATGTCTCGCCTCTGTGATTTGTTAGAAGAATATCGGGTACAACCTCGATGTCCCTGTCAGGCTTTCAGAAAAATGCCAAAGATTATTACACCTAAGTAAATAAATCAAATTGTGAAACCAAGAGTAGCAAGATTACCTGCCATAGTTGCAAGAGATGCCAGAACAAAAAATCAATTATCATGACCAAGCAGAAGAGCTTGCCCGCCCAAGCACCGCATGTAAGGTACCTAGAACAATATCCAACGCGATGGCTTAGTTCAATTTTGTTTTACATCCCCCTGTCTGAACTAACCCACCAAGGTCGCATAAAGGTGAAATGAGACTAACAGATAATCTCCCGGAGTAATGAGAAACTATTATTCAATCACTACAATGTATATAAGATCTTGAATTAACAAACCATCAATTCCAATATTCTGGGAAAGGGAAGTTAATGATGACGGTGGAAGGAAATAGCCATATACAAATCCTTTGCAGAAACCAATTCCCAATTACGAAACTTTTATACGCTTTGGCATTCTAAAGAACATTTCCGTATACCAAGGCTTTCACGATGACAACAGCATTCTATGCAGATTATAAATTTATAAGGAGGTTTAATGTTTCATTTCATATAAACCATTTGTCATCACTCAATATAAAGAGGGATAGCGAATTATAAGACCAGGGTGCTTTGCTTCAAAACCACAAGGGGATTGCAGATAAAAATTTATGTACGACCACTAACAAGAAATACTTGTTTATGCAAACAGATTTTTCTATAAAATGTTAAGCCATAACATTTTGTTTCTTTTTTACATATTATTCTATGTATTTATTTGCCTCTTTGGAAATACACGTGGGAAACTGAAA
The DNA here is from genome assembly GCA_903798315.1 of Fraxinus greggii. Classification (NCBI taxonomy): domain Eukaryota; kingdom Viridiplantae; phylum Streptophyta; class Magnoliopsida; order Lamiales; family Oleaceae; genus Fraxinus; species Fraxinus greggii. The sequence continues at coordinate 7,920 of CAIGRK010314653.1, read as the reverse complement.
AAGTTAACACACAAGTCTTCCAATCATACCTGGGTAATCGTTCTAAGAGATTCTGACTGGAACATCTCAAAGCACGATCATAAACAATCTCTGTCCTTCTAGCAACATCATGCCAGCTGTACAGTGTCTTCATCTGTTCATAAATAAATTAGAAAAAATTAATGTCACTAATCTGTTTGACATACTTGCATGGGAAATTAGATTTTCAACCCTGTTCAGAATTTAATCCCTTGTAATTAAAGTTACTGACACATTATGTACTACAATTATATATTAAACGACCATTCTTGGGTATTTAGCTAAGTGATAATAATATATTTTTTATCAGAGCAGCCAGTCTCGAGACAAAGATAAAAGGTTACCATATGGTTTATACCCTTGGATAACTTACCAGCAATGATAGTCACATGCAGATATAATTGGTTACTCCATCTTATTTTACAGCTAGCATATCATTGACACTTTCAAAAATCAATGTTAATTCATCCGAAGGATGCAGGTTCAATTTTGAGAGAATGGTGTCCGTGAAATAGATATGTAATAGTACGATAATTTTTACAAGTTTTTCATAGTCAAGGGCCATCTCTTGCCATTAAACCTCGGCTAGAAATAGCTATGTAAATGACCAACATTGGATTTTATCATTGGACTTGTTTCTTAACTACTCAATACAAGTAATTCACTTCAACTTGTATCGTGGATACATGCGTGGATACATGCATAAACAAGACAAGTAGAATTGGTTCATGGATAAGTTTTTCCTAGAAGCCCTATGCTATGATGCTCGGAGTCGGGTACGGGTACATATCTAAGTGTCGGATCTTTTATTTTCTAAAATGTAGGATACGGTTCAGACATGAGTACGTGGGTACACCTTTCAAACTTCAATTTATTTTACTAATCCAAGAAGTCATTTTAAATAGATTAAAATCAATTATTCATAAAAAAGGAAATAGGTATTGAATAAGGAGTTAAAACGAATAAAATGAAATTTTAGAATTTAGTTTTCAATTATGGGAATTATTAAATGTTATATAAAATAGAGAATGAGGGAGGACTTGATTGCATTTTAGACTTAGTTTAGTGGAGCACTAAGTAGTACTATATGGAACTCATTTTCATTTTATACAAACAAAATCCTAAACCACCAATACAGAGAGAGAAGGGAAAAAAAGAAGAAAATGGAAAGAAAAAAGGAAGAAGAAAAAGGAAAACCGAACGCCGCCACCTTTCTCCACCCTCTCGACGACGATTCTAGGTTTATAGAGAGTAGAAACAGGAAAGAAGAGAAAGGAAAGAAAAAGAAAAGAAAAAAAAGGAAAGAAGAAGAAGAACAAGCAAAAATGGCGAAGGATCCGACACGTATCACATATCCATACCCATGTCGTGTCGTGTCGTGTCCGACGCAGGTACTCTGATTATTTCGAAAAGTCCGAGCATCAGATGCCCTATGTATGATTTGTGAATTCAAAGAATGTAAGGAAGTTGGTGATGTGGAGAATGACTGATTCAAATGAATCAAGTTGGTGGAAAAATGATAGTTCTATTGGCAAAATTATCTCATCTGTTTGTGCATACATACGTTTGATCTCGTGTTGCAAGATTTCAGAATCAATGCCATGCAGACCTCAGTAGGAACACATGAGCAAATCAATACATTCCTTGTGAACAAAAGAGTGGGGGAGAGAATGAAATCAGGGAGATGATTCAGCTATGAGAAAATTAAGGTTAAATAGTATAACATTGAAAAACAGCAGTTTTGACATTTAACCCAAAGCAGTATATACAGCCTTGATTTACGCTTTAACCGATGTCATAGGAAGTTGGGCATTTTTTTTTTTAACAGAAAAGGTTCTGTTTATTAAGTGCCTAAGCCAAGATGGTGAAAATTTGCCAATTTTTTTGCTTCGTAGAACTCACCCGAGAGTGCATTGCTTGTGGATCAATATGGGGAAGTATATGGATAGCCTTTGTAATTGCTTGTACCATGTCATTTGGATCCGGCTCTGCAAGAACAATCATATTATCTGGAAGAACCTACAAATCAAGAAGGTAAACATTTCAGAAGTCTGAACGCACAACTATAAGTTTCCAGAATTGGCAAAAAGCCAGCATTGGTGAAAATCTCATCCCCACACAATACTAGCACAATTGAAGAAGATATCAAACTAGTTCAGCAAAGAGAGAATGTATAATGACCATGCCTCTGGGACACCTCCCACGCGTGTGCTGACTGTCAATAATCCACAACTAGCTGCTTCCAGTATGGCTATACAAAATGCTTCTGTTAAAGAACTTAAAAAAAATGGACAAAATCAGGTAAAACTGTTAAAGAAATCTGAGATTTAATATATTATAGAAAAAATGAATATAAGGTTTAGTTTTATGAAAACTTCAAACAGTACTATCTAGTTTCCAGATCTTTTATTTGATATAGAATGAAAGAGGGGAACTGTCTATATTACATTTTAATTTTAGGTCAATGTGTGATGCATAAAAGAAGCCTCAAGCTAGCTCCACAGGGAGATGTTCCAGCCAAGTTGAACCTAGTCCAGTCAAGAACAAATTCTACCTTTAGGGTAGAATAAAATTAATAAATTTTAAGCAAGATTTATGCTACTTCTAGAGGCCAATGGTTTTGGTATATTTCCAAGAAGTGACCTTACCAGCATGAAAGTTATCACATCCATGATACATCCCTAAGAATTCCCTCCCTTCCCCCGCGCGAGTAGTTTCTACTTTCTAGCATAAAGAATAATCCTTCAACACATTACCCTTGACTATTAAAAATTCCTAAAATCTCCAGAAGACTATCTTCGGTATGTTGTCCATACTGAAGAATAGTCCTGATACTTTGTTCCAATAATTTTCCTTCTTTCTTCTTTCCAGGTCCAGACAAATGTGGAATGCCCATCCATTAACACTTGACTCCTCTTCCAATACATTCAAACTCTTTACCTTTATCATCTTAAACTGAAGAAAAGAGCCCAAAACATTTATTTCCTTAGTGGGTAGAAATGATCAAACAGCAAAGATGACGAGGGAATATGGCATGCCTTTCCTACATCAAGAGGTTGTAAGGGTATCAAAGAGAAGGAAATAGAACGAAAGGCAGTGTCCAAGATAATTATTATTTAAAGGTGGATTAATTCTCAGTTGATGCCACCCCTAAAGATGAAGTAATTTCATCAAATAGAAACTGTTCCAGCATAATTTCTTCTATTGATTTTTCTATTTTGTAGCCGCAAAAGGCTATTATCACATTAAAAAAAAAAAAAAACAGTTCTATCTACCCCAAATTGCTGGAGCCTGGGACTTTCTTTCTCTCTTTCACTGGTACCTCCATATAAGGGATAATTTCATGAGATTAACAACTATTAATGCCTTCCCTATTGGCAGAGAAAATAGTCAACAGTCTAAGCCCTTGTTTGAGCCTCATTTTTTCCATCAAAATGTAATATTGAATAGTGATTTGACACAATTTCAACCACATTCTTCAATAAAATAATATTACCTGCAAACCCAAAACTATTCTTTATACATTCTTCATCATAACGCTATTATAAAATGCATTTTTTGAAAAAAAATGAGGCTCAAACAAGCCCTAAATATTATTTCATTCAATCTTTATATTTGGAAGTCGCCATATGCTGATAGGATTAAAATGAAAAACTTCGGCTTATCCTCGTAGAAATGATTGGTACGCTCAAATCTCATGTATGTCTCCATATCTCAACCAACGTTCAGAATATGTATTAAGGGCATCAAACTCACAGTTACAAGCATTTATAAATAGTTGAAATTTAGAGCTTGTTTGGGAGGTGTTTATAATCGGTGTAAATTATGATAAAATCTTACGAAATGTTGTGGACAAAAAGTAGATTTGATCAAAAAGTGTGTATAATTTCAAGACCTCCCAAACAAGAGCTTAGGCTGATTTTAATATAAAATCAATCCTAAATATAGTAGAGCAATCCTTCAGACAAAAGAAAAAGTAAACTATTATCCTATGACCATTAATTCCTAGCTAGACTAGAATATGAGATAAGAGTACAAGCTAAATAGATCTCCTATTCTAACTCAAACAAATTAAACCATTCTTCAAAAGTAAAAAACTGATTGAAATAGGTAACAAAAGTTGTGTCTCTTTTGACATACTTGAACAAACTAAACTAAGTAATGAAAAAAGGAAGTCATCTACCTGTTTAAAAATATATGGCCAGTTATCAAAACTGACTGTACTTTAGCATGTGGGACAGCACCCAACATATCAACTCGATCTTGAAGAGAGTGTTTTTCCCTCATTTCTTCCAGCCTCACTCTTTTAGGCCCATCTCCTCCAATAATGAAGCGTACCTTGTCACGTGCATCCGTGAGAGAGAATAATACAAAGTTATGATATGAGTGACATGAACTGTATAAACCTATAATAAATGGAATGGGAAGTTCAAACCTAGAAACGGCTTCCTGACATGTTAAGTTATGCTTGCCAATGTTCATGCTATCACTTACTCTTCTGTCCAAATAAAAATGCTGGCCATATTTTTTCTGGTATGTGTGTGTGTGTATATATAGGTCATGGGTATGGGTATAGGTATAGGTATACGTAAATTAGAGGAGACTGAGTCCTGATATTCATAAAAATTCCAAATTTCCAGTGACGAGAAACAAGGAGGTTCACAGCATAGACCAAACTTAAAGATTGCATGGGGACGAAACAGTGGTACTTCTAACGTGGAAAGTAGTCATGGTCTTCAAAAGTGGCAGCTGATCAGTGTTAATGATAGAAATGACAGATTATGGTCTAGGTTTGCAATCATTGCACAGGACTTACCTAACACCTTACTGCACAGACTTGGTGGTAGTGGTGTAAAGCTAGAGTCGCTTGATTGGGGTCAAAAAATTCAGAAGCAACAACACACAGATAAACTAACATTTAAAACCAAAAAAATGCTTAACTTGCTAGAGTGCGTGTTATAATCAAGCATCAGAAATAAAAATCTATTTTTTCTGAAACAAAGTGAAGTAACAAATAGGAATAATGTATGACAACCTTGAGGACAAGCGAAATAGTTAAAACTTCACAAGTAGGGTAATTGGGAAAAAATAAAATACTCACATTGGAATGTAAGCGGCACACTTCAGGGATAACTTCAACAAGCAGATCTGCTCCTTTTCGGTAAACCAATCGACTTATCACAACAATTACAATTTCACGATCACTAAGTCGCTCTGGAGAAGGCTTAAACATGGCAGTATCGACAGCATTTGGAATANGGAAAAAATAAAATACTCACATTGGAATGTAAGCGGCACACTTCAGGGATAACTTCAACAAGCAGATCTGCTCCTTTTCGGTAAACCAATCGACTTATCACAACAATTACAATTTCACGATCACTAAGTCGCTCTGGAGAAGGCTTAAACATGGCAGTATCGACAGCATTTGGAATAACAAAAACCTTTTCAGGTGGCAGTCCTGATCTCAAAACCGTATTTTCTTTACTCGTATGAGAAACACAAATAGCCTGAGTCACATCTGCTAAAGTGAACTGCAGAACCTTGTTCATGTGAATACTTCCTACATCACCAAAACCATATAGCGAATGATCCGTGAACACAACTTTGTATCCCATAGTGCGCGCATGCATTATAGCTTCATGACATAAAGTTGAAAATGCTTGATGTCCATGCACCAATGATATCTTTTCCCGAATCAAAATTGTCCTTATTATTGGAAGTGTTCCATAAAATGTGGGCAATGTATTCTGCATAAGAAATGGTTTCCATGGTACGTAATAAACTTTCAACCCACCCGTCATATATCTCACTCCAGATCGATGTTGATAAGCATGAGTCATAACAACCACCTGAGATGTAAGAATTTAAGAGCAACCTAAAATTCATCTTGCTTATAGTACTTGATTTTAGTACAGACAAATAAGAGAGGACGAAGTTTGGAAAGATTTCAATTTCTCTTCCATTAAAGAAGAAAAAATTCCAAAAATTATAAAATTACATCATTGGAATATTCATGTTTTCACTTACCTTGTGGCCGAGCTTAATCAAGCATTGGGATAGATAATAAATGTGATTCTCTACACCACCAAAGTTGGGATAAAAAAAATCTGATACCATCAAGATTCTATGTTTTTCTTGTTTGCTCATCTTCTTTGACATTGTATCGCAAACACCTACAGGCAACCCAAATAATTGTTCTATGCTATCAAAACTAAGTTCCAAGATGCAAATTGGGCACAATTAAACTCACATGAAAACAGTTGTATGCTAAAGATCATACACATCATTTATACATGTTTAAGAACATCTCAATCCATTGCAAACCGAGAAAATGAAAAGAGAACTCGTCGAATTATACCAGTGTAAAGTGAGTAAAATCACATGGGTACTTTCTCGTAGTTTTAAAACTAACTTTACATACATTGAAACATTTAGTACTAGTATATTACGCCAATGAAATGATATAACTGAACTAAATTTTAACTTTAAAAAGAACTACTTATTTATAAAAAACCATTTATTTTGAAAATCATGATGTCAACTCAATTATATAAAATAATTAACTTTCGCAACTTATATACTTTACTATAAACACTATAATAAATAAATATTTCGTATAAAATTTATGAAATAATATCAATTAATAAATATTTATTTTCTGAAAATAAGTTTTTCCATTCACCAAGTCATAAAATGAAACTAGATCAGACTGTGTACGAGGCTTCAATCTTCTGGTTACCTCCTCATATTCAAGTACCAAAGTATGGTATCCATGGACGGACCCAGTGCGGGCGACATTAGTAAAAGGGAAAAAAAAAATAACATTATAACACAAATATTATACTAAAATGAAATACGTTACAATTCTTCTTATTAAAAAATCCTCATAAATGATACAGACAAGCATATTTATTATCATATGCAAGCTCAAATGAATCATCCCCAGACTCCAAGTCAGAACTACATTCCACTAATATTAAAAAATAAAGCATCATAAGAAAGTAAGAAACAGTTCCATATTAATTTGCAGCCCTGAAGAAATCTCAATAAGAAATCCCTGTTTTCTTATTAAAATAATGCAATACAAATCACCAATCTACCACCATCACCACCTCTGACCTCGTAATCCAAATTAAAAATCTAAACAGAATCTGCACTTTCTCATTTATCAAAGACAAATGAATAAATATACGACTAACCCAGGAGCCAAGAAAATTAAAGACCCAGCAAACACTTCCACCCAAGAAAGTTGTCCATTAACTCCCCATAGACCTGAGCTCCTCCAACTGTGCTTTAATCTGATCCTGCACCAACTCCAACCTCTTTGAAAACACCTCCAATTCCAATATCTGCTGCTTCCTCCATTTCTCATCAATGAACCTCTCCCCACATGTCACTCCACTAAAGCCCAAAGGCATGGGACTCAAAGCCAACCTAAACCCACGGTTTCCATACAATTCATTCCCAATCAAATTCATTGAATTTCCCAACAACTCCTTGAAAAAGGGCGACAAACAGCTCCTCACATTTCACAAGATTTTATAAAAGAAAAAATTTCATTTAATTATTAAAATAGCACAATATTTCCATTCACATTTTACTGATCAAAAATTGAATCAAACAAAATAAGGGGTAGAAGAAGAAGATTACAAAAAATTATCAGATAATTACCTGCTTCAATTGATACCACGACTTCACTTCTTCAATTTCATCGATTTCATGAATTTGACACCTCCTTATTTTGGTGGAAATTGGGGATTTCACTTCAAATGTTTCAATTCTCTGTGGGGGACGTGCGTGTTCAAGTTGGGATTCTTGGGAATTGAAATGGATTGGGTGTGTATTATGTAGATTAATGACATCCACATATCTTACAATTTGGGCCAATTATTTGGCCCA
>CAIGRK010314652.1:0-11568 GCA_903798315.1 Fraxinus greggii | reverse complement strand
AAAGTTGTGTTATATTAGGTCTAGAGTTCGAGAATAGAAAAGAAGGAAAAACGGCGCTAGGATTTCGCTAGCTTATTGCCAAGGTTTGGCTCGAGCGTCAGAAACAAAAACTACATCGACAGCCTGTCGCCTCGCCTTCGCTCGAGCGACAGGCGCTCATACCTCATTCGAACTACAGTGTTATTCGGGAATTTTTTTCATTCATTTTTTAAAGGCTTTTTACCCGACTCATTCATTCCTTAACCTAACCTATAAATATCAAATGCCACAGAACAATTTTTTCGAGGGTTGATCATTGAGCAAACACTTAGTTTTTCATATTCTCTTCATCAATTACTCTTCAACCTTCGCTATTCACATAGTGATCTGTTCTTCGCGATGAAAAAAACATCAATTTTATAATCCAAATACCAAACTGCTACTTCCTTCATATCTATTAGAATTTCTGAAGATCAAAGGAAGGTGACTGGAGTTCCAGTCGCTGAAGAACGCAGTGTTCTTCATAAATCCACAGGAGATAGACGATTTCACAAAGTTGGGAGTTGCTGCAGAGCACAAAATCCAGAAGAACTGTTGGAATTGCAGTTAGGAGATCAGATAGTACGTGTCGTCATCTAATCTGGTAAACTGTGAATTATAAATCGTTTATAGTGGATTATTGACTGGCAAAGTACCCGAAATTTTTACTCAGTTGGGCCTCTGTGATCATACCGTGCGTTACTTATTGCTTCATTTACTATTTTTATATTCTGTGGTATTCAAATATAAGATAATTGAACTGCTTGCATAATCATCTAGAAATATTCAATTAGTGACTTGTTATTGATTAATTACAATTTTTAATTTCCGCAACTACACCTATTCACCTACCTCTGGATATAGTTTGGGTCGAACTTCGTATTTTCAGTTATGATTATTGATGCGGCCACTTCTTCCTACACGTTTACCTCTTTCTTCTTAGACAATTGTAATAACTTTTATCGATAAGAGAAGTTGGGATCAAACCCCTAATGTATGGTTACTACTGCCCAGGTTCAACCTCTTAGCCAAAAACACTCCACACAAATATTTAACAAGCACACACTATCCAAATAGCTTCCCAAACTGGATCGATAATCCCAAACTATCCTTTATATGGTTAAGTGTGTGTGTTTTCAATTGTGATATTGGTTTGTTACAAATTCACAAGTCAATAAAATAATGGTCAATTATTTTAAAATATCAAAAAATATTCATTTAAAAATATAAGTGCAAAATTAATATATATTCTGACAACCGAACCAACCCAAAAATACATGTTGATCATCATAAATATTGTGCTCAAAATATTATAATCTCGGATGGACAAGTACCAGATTAGCTAAATTCTCGTCACCTAGTCACAATCCTTGAATCACACACACTTTCAAATAATTTTATCATTGGCTAGTAAAGCTATCAAACTCATACAAGTATAAATATATAAAAATAATATTTTTTTTTTCCCCGAGTTTGTCAATTTTTTGGCGTATAAACTTTTTTATCAATCACACAAACAAGCAAACATATCATAATAACAAAGTTACACCCCCAAACTAATAAAAATAAGCCTAAAGAAACATGTCCAGTAGATGCGATTCCTATAATACTTCTAACGGCAACTAATCATCATCAACTTCAACAAGTGTTTCATATCTCGCCATGTTAAATCATTGCATGCCGAATAAACATCCCAGAAACATATCAACGTCATCAATGTAGGGATCTCTCATGTCATGTTGTTATTGGTCTCTTGCTTCTTTCGTCCCATGACAAAAATGAAACAACGAAAAATAATATATGGGCTGAAAAAGAAAAATTGAAAAATAAAATAAAACAATAAAAATTGAATTATAGTTATAACTAAAATAAACTAACTAAATAAACTATATTATCCCACACAGTGTCAAAAACTTGTTGCGCTAAGTAATGAAGAATGAGTAGAGTATCATTTGCACGGGGACTGACTATGGAATTTAGTTTCGATTAATACTATCTTTAATCGAATAGCAGATTGGTAATAGTTTTATACTTTCAAATAAAGTCTATAACTATCTATACTGAACTTTCAACTAATTAGGAAGCAGTTATAAAACATAATTAATTGAAACAACTAGGACTTCGAATTTCCCTATATTCTTCAATTAAAATCAATTCAAGAAGTTGAAAATACTTGTTTAAAATTTGACAATCCATTTTCTTATTTTGTTTAATAACCTCTCTCAAGTAATGCTAAATTTATCCTCATATATAATCAAATAATATCTATATAAAAGATGTGAATATATGAAGATTTATTGAATCTCATAAATATTTAATGAGATCATGCAAAGCATAGCGATAAATCCTTGTCCCCTATCAAACTTTACAATGATTCTTACTCCATGCTATAATTCCTATTTTTCTCTAGAACAAAGTAGAAAGCACAAATCTAATCAATCATTAATCAAGTAATTGAAAAGCTTGAAAACCTAACAATCATTTACTAAGTCAAAATCTAATAATAAACATTAAAACATCAAAGCATTGGTTCATCGTGTAAAGGTTGCTTGATCAACAGAGATGATGAACAAAGAAAACTCAAAACAAACTAGTTGAATGACCTATGTATTATTGATAACAACTTGAGACTTACATAGCCATACAAGAACTCTAACTGGAATGATAAAAAACAGCCCACAAAAGCACGTATCATGCTTAGTGGTAACCACTACTGGAAAGAGCCAAAAAAGGATAACAACTAACAAAAGATTGAAAATCAAGCAACCACTTCCAACAATCCCTCCCTTGAACTTATTGCTCTTGACAGACAATTAGTTCACTTCAGGGACAGTACACATTCCCAGTTTTTCACGAAACGTTTGGAAATCTTCCAACCTTAATGGCTTTGTCAACAGGTCTGCAACTTGATCTCGAGTTCCACAATAAACCAAATCAACAACTCCTTCTTTAGTAAGGTCTCTGAAAAAGTGAAATTGTACATCTATGTGTTTGGACCGACCATGTAAGACTGGATTCTTGGATAGCTTACTGGCAGAACTGTTATCACACATCACCGCAGTACTTCCTTCTTGAAAATGACCAAGTTCCTTCAACACTTTCCTCATCCAAACAGCTTGGCATGCACAAGTTGCCGCTGCCACAAACTCAGCTTCGGTGGTTGATAAAGTAATAATAGGCTACTTTCTTGACGATCGAGCTACTGCACCTTCACTCATCATGAACACATAGCCTGAAGTGCTCTTTCGATCTTCCACATCACTTGCATAATCACTATCAGTGAAAGCCAGCAGGTCACCAACTCCTCCTTTCTTGTATAGGATTCCATAATTCGCGGTTCCTCTTAGATACCTCAATGCTCTTTTTGCTGCTTGAAGGTGTAACTCAGTTGGACTAGCCATAAAACGATTAATCAAACTTACAATGAACATGAGATCAGGTCGTGTGGCTGTGAGATACATTACGCTTCCCACGATCTGCTTGAAATAGGTTTCATCCACATTGACTCATTTCTCATCTCTGTTTATCTTGTATCCCGGAACTATGGGATTGCAAACTGAATTGCTCTCCTTCATGCCAAACCGATTCAACAATTCAGCTGCATATTTCCTTCGGCATATAAAAATGCCATCTGACCTTTGTAGAACCTCAATTCCAAGGAAGAATCTTATCTTCCCTAAGTCGGTCATATCAAACTCTTTCTCCAATGAACACTTAAACTCACACATCATATCTTCATCATCACCAGTGAACAAAAGATCATCAACATAAATACTCATAATGAGAATCTTACCTTCATTGCTTCGTTTGATCTGAAAGCCCTCCTTAATTAAGTAAGACTCAATTCGGCTAAACCACGCTCTTAGGGCTTGTTTTAGTCCATAAAGTGCCTTATGTAGCTTGTACACCTTCTGCTCACTTCCTCTCTTTTCGTACCCCTTTAGTTGCTCCACATAAACTTCTTCATTTAAGTCTCCATGTAAAATTGTAGACTTGACATCTAGTTGATAGAGCTTATAGCCTTTATTCGCAGCAAGTACTATGATCATACTCATAGTATCCATTCTGGCCACAGGCGCATACACCTCTGTATAATCCACTCCATGTTGCTGTGAATAACCTTTAACCACCAATCTTGCTTTGTATTTATCAACTTCTCCGAGCTCATTTAGTTTAGTCTTGTAAACCCATTTTACTCCTATTCTCTTTGTCCCAGCTTGTAACTCTACTAACTTCCAAGTCTAGTTTTTCTCAGTGGATTTAATTTCTTCATACATGGCCAATCTCCACTTCGAGCTCTTCACTGCTTCCTCAAATCTCACTGGGTCTAAAGATATAATAAATGCCATATTAACCTCATCTTCTTCTGATAGACCTTCACCCGAATCATAGTCTCCCATCCACAAAGGAGGGTCTCTCTGCCCTCCCCAGCGTTCATGCCTTCTTCATAAGTGGTACTTGAAGAGACATTTCCAGCTCCGGTTTCTTCAACTCTAGTTTCGTCAACTCCAGTTTCTTCATCTTCTATGTTCTCTTCATGTTCTTCCTCACCATCGGTATTGTTTTCACTGTCTCCCTATTCCGAGTCCATCAACAACTCCTTTTCGTAGCTTGCATCCAAGTTCCACTGACTTTCTTCTTCAAAGATCACATCTCGGCTCACAATAATTTTCTTAGCAATGGGATCATACAATCTGTACCCTTTGGACTCATCACTAACACCAAGAAGCACACAGCTCATACTTTTATTTTCGAGATTGGTCTTCTTAACATCTAGAATATGGACATGCCTTCCAGATCCGAACACTCTAAAGTGCTCACTGATGGCTTTTCTCCACTTCAGGCCTCCTCTGGGGTCATCTCTTTAACAGCTAGTGTAGGTGACCGATTCAGAACATACACCGTCCATCTCACCGCCTCTGGCCAAAAGGTTTTAGGCACTTCCTTTTCCGACAACATCGATCTCACAAGATTCATTACGGTCTTATTCTTGCGCTCGGCTACTCCATTTTGCTGCGGAGTGTAAGTAGTAGTCAACTTCCTTTTTATCCCATTCTGCTTGCAAAACTCGTTAAACTCCATAGAGTTAATCTTTCCTCCCCTATCTGTACACATGCACTTAATAGGAAAACCAATTTCTTTTTTCCACAAGCATCTTGAAACACTTAAAGAAATAAAATGCTTCAGACTTCTCTAACAAAAAATATACCCATCCTTTTCTAGAGAAATCATCTATGAAGCATAATATGCATCTCTTCTCACTATTAGAAGCCAGAGTAATGGGGCCGCAAATGTCTGTATGAATCGATTGCAATTTCTGAGTCACTCTCCATTGGCTCTTGTTGGGAATTGGATCACGATGCTGCTTGCCCTTCATGCAGTCGATACACATTACGGTGGAAGCTGGTAACATAGGTAGGCCTCTGACCATTTCTTTGAACTGCAACGTCCTCAGTCCCTTGTGGCTGAGATGAGCATATCTACAATGCCATAGGTGGGAGGTGTCTTGTGTAGTAGCATTGAAGTATGATTCCTTTTTCACTTGAACCTGAGCAAACAACATGAACATCCTGTTTGCGGTCATATTAGTCTGAATAATTAGACCTTTGTGAGGATGATATATCCGATATATCCCTGATTGAATTAGGATAGCCAAACCTCGCTCCTGTAGTTGACCTATACTCAAGAGGTTATTCTTGATTCAGGTACATAGAATACTTCAGTAACCACATGAGTTACTCCATTCATCCTCAATTTCACACTTCCCCTTCCGAGCACATTCATTTGAGTGTTGTTTCCAAGTTTCACCAAATGCCTGAAAGCTTCATCCATCTCGCTGAATACTGATTTATCTCCACACATGTGGTTCGAGCATCCTGAGTCTAAGAACCAAGCCTCATCTCCTTTTACGTTGTGCATCTCGACATATGACATCAACAAGAGCTCTTCTCCCTCATCAAACTCGGCGTAATTCGTCTCCTTGTCCCAGGACGAACACTCATACTTATAATGACCGAGTTTGAACACTTGAAACATTCAACTATTGCTCGGTTGAAGATCTATCTTCCTCTTCATCTACCTCATCCTCTAAAGGTGTTTCTGCCTCTTCCTCGTGTGGTAGGCTTCTCATCTGAACTCATTGTAAAGCATGTTCTTCACCAACTCTCTTTCGAAACTTCTGTTCCTACACAATCAAAGAGTTTTGCAACTCATCAATCGTGAGGGAATCAATGTCTTTTGACTCCTTAATAGAGCAGACAACGTAGTTGAACAGTTCTGTTAAGGAGAGTAGGATTTTCTCCACCACTTTAACATCCTGCATGTCCTTTCGCATATCATTAGCAACTAGCATAACCTTTGAGAAGTAATCGAAAACGGACTCACCAACCTTCATTTCCAAAACTTCAAAATCTCGACTAAGTGCCTAGAGTTGTGCACACTTAATCCTTCCATTCCCTTGAAACTTTCTCTTCATTGACTCCCATATTTGTCTGGACGTATCCTTTTGAAGAATGGTCTTCAAGATTGATTTGTCAATGGACTGAAAAAAGTAGGTTTTTCACCTTTAAGTCCTTCAGCTTGAGCTCCTCCAATGTCTTTCTCCGTGCAAACCGTCAATGCTTCTCCAGCAGCAGATTCAGAGTACCCAGTTACGATGAGATTCCAATACTCCTTCGACCTCAGAAAATTTTCCATTAGCATACTCCAGTGATCGTAATCTCCATCGAACTTGGGAATACTGGCCTGAGCAAAACCGGTGCTTCCTTCTGTTGCCATATCTCAATCACTCCCTAAGTGTTTCACTCATTTTCTCATGTTAGGATACAGCGGTTCCTAACCTCGCACACTTAATCTCTCACGATCAAGCCCCCTGTTTGTGGCTCTGATACCAATTTGTAAAGGTTACTTGATCAACAGAGATGATGAAGAAAGAAAACTCAAAACAAACAATGACCTGTGTATTATTGATAACAACTTGAGACTTATATAGCCATACAAGAACTCTAACTGGAATGAGAAAAAACAGCCCACAAAAGCACGTATCATGCTTAGTGGTAACCACTACTGGAAAGAGTCAAAAAGGGATAACAACTAACAAAAGATTGAAAATCAAGCAACCACTTCCAACACATCATTCTCCTAAGGTCTATATAATAAGCCTAGTGTATTGGTATTACACACACAAATTGAATTGATAGTATGGGAATTAAAGTGTAGAAAGAAGATGAAAGGTAATCTTAAACTCTTGAATTTCTTCAATGTTTTTTGATTAATCTTCTTCGATCTCTTCTTCCTCTTCTTCAAAATCCAAGTAAGAGAGATAATGTAAGTATATGGTTTTTGTGTATTAAAAGTTTCTCCCCTTTAATGAAAGATGAATGTTTATATTTATAGTTTCATAATTAGGTCAAAACTCATGCCCCAAATTTTATTCCATGTAGAAGTTGAATTAAATTAGAAAACAAAATCTGATATGCCGCTTAATACCATGTGATAAAATGGTCCATCTTGCTATGGATGCTATCCAGTACGTGCTGATGAAAATCCTTGCCTTGTGATCGCAGAGCATAGCCTATTTTCCTCTTTTTTTGATTTGGTCCACGAATTTTCTTTTGGTTCAGCTCAAGTCCATTCTTATTTGTTTCACGAGTCCTTCGTCCGGCAATCTCTACAATTCGATCTTCATCCTACACAATCGTTCGTAATTGATCCCTTTCAAGTTCTGAAAGTTTATAATTTAATCCTCAGAGTTTTCAAATGTTAGATTTTGCTCCCAAAACTTGTGAATCTCCTCCAGTTGCTATCTTAATGCTCCTTATCGATCACGTACAGTCTAATTGATCTTCAGTTGATTTCAATCAACTCCAATTAGTCTTGAAATCATATTTCTTCACGCCAGGTGCATCCAAGTTAGTGTTTCTCATATAATTAGTATAATTACAATAAATTAGGTGGATATTCACTCAATTAGTAATAATTTGTCATATATAAATGTATAAACGCATAATAACACACTTATCAATAATGAAATCGAATTTGGTATAGGAATGATGTGACAACTGGCCGGTCGAGTCATTATTGAGGAATAGTGTTGATTAACATGAATTAGAAGAAAATGGAAAATAAAATAAATGTTTCAAGGCATTAGCTCCATGTCTTAAATATTACAAAAGTAACACTGAATATATAGATACAATAAGTATACAGGGAGAGTTGACATTGTGACATCGGTAATATAGATGAATTATAGAGAAGTAACATGATCAGAATGGGTAATAGCATGTGCATAAGGTGATTGCATGTCGATTAGACTAAGGGGATGTATTCAATTGGACCTTTTTAAGTAGTGACTTCTTCTGTGAATTTTGTGAACTATAGGTTTGTATGAAATTATGGAAGTCTTAAGTATAATTCTATAAATTTTCATTTTAAAACTTTTATAGACTTGTGTATAATTTATATGACGTTTAGAAACTTTCATTTAAAATAGAATTTACTTGGATTTTCACTTAAGAGGTGGAAGCTCGATCCCTATCTCCTTCCCCTAGGTAATAAAAAATATTTTAAATAATAAAAAATCAAGTCACCTTAATTAGATAAATAAATAATCAAAATACACACACGCGCGCGCGCACACACACACACATATAAGAATTATTTGTCAATATATTAGACCTTTAAGAAATAAATAACTAATTAATATATCTAAAATTTAATTACAAATTAGTCTTTTTCAATATAAAATTTAATTACAAATTGATCTTTTACAACAAAAATTGGATGAAGAAAAAGTAATAAAAATAGTATAAGAATTTGTAATTGTAATTTAATCTTTCTCTGTAGAAAATGAAGAGAAAAAAAAAAGAGAACAAATACAAAAGGTAGAAGAAAAATAATGAACTCTTAATTATGGGTCTAAGGTTCACAGAATTGAAGAAGAAAGATAAAAAATATTTTATGAAAGTCTCCCAAAATCCCAAAATCCTGGAGTGAATGAGTGACATTTTTCGGAATTTTATTTTTGTATTTTCTGTTTAAAAGTTAGTGCCCCATTGATTTTTATGAAACTTTTTAGAAGTAACTAACATTTTGAATACCACGTTACTTACAAAGAATTCTAAAATGTTTTAATTAAATACACTGAGACTTTTAAAAATATTTTAAAAAATTATAGTTGTATTGAATACAACAATACTTTTAAAGAGTATTAAAAAAATTTATATTGAATACTCATAAATTTTTAAAAGACTTAATTGAATACACTACAAGTATGGTAACATGTTTCAGATATACTCACAAAACTTCAAGTAGCACACCCTTCTTTCTCTTGTGGAACGATTACTGTGACATGCTTCTATTATTATTTGATCCACGAGAATATGCACAACTTGCTTTTGCTCTTGTATATGCCATTAATTTGTACTGCAATGAGCTCTTTAAAAAATAAATAGAAAGAGGATTCTTTAAAATAATGGCATACGAAACAATTGAAACTCGATGTGTTACAGTAATAGCGTGAAATTGTAAGATTCTAATTTGACTTACCAGACGAAAAAATGTTGGCAGCATATCGAAAATTTGAAGTCTGCAACAGACACAAAAACGCATTCATGAATAGATTTTCATAATGAAAAAATAAATAAATAATTTGTGATTATTATAAAATTGGATCGTATTGTTATTGAAAGTGATACTAACAGATGATTGTTTTTAAAATGACAGGAATTTATGTGTTTTTTATGTATTTTTGAAGATGTGAAATTGTTTCTAAGAGAGAGTACAAGGTGAGGTTTTACCTTGCGACCAAACTGAATTCAGGATGTTTGCATTGCATAGAGATTAATGTGATTAAGCTCCCACGATTGCGTTAATGACCCCAAAAAGATTAGGTAATAATTTATTAAAAAGGAAAATCTGCAAAGGAGGTCCTAAATCGTCCAAATGTGCAATGGGATCCCAAATTTATAAATCGTAGTAGATAAGTCTCAAACATTTCAATGAATGTGCAGTTGTTGTGAAACAAACAAGATATCATAAATGCTCTAATATCACTTGTTATGAAACCAACCATCGGATTGATATGTTGAAATTATATAGCAAAATAATAAAGTATTTGATCAAACAAAAGAATAATAAAGAAGAGAATTATGACAAAAGAATTAAGAAATTTTATTGACTCAAGAATAATGGAGAATAGAGAAAATTATAATGGATCATATAATTCTAGTAATCTATTTTTTCACACTAATAAAATTGTATAGAATAGTCTAATATTTATAGGGAACTATGCAGGACGACATCCTAACCCTAATAAATGAGTTGTAGTTGAAGTAGAATGTCAAACAACGTGTTAAAACGCGAGACGGGTTTGGGCCAGATAACACTATCACTCTAGCGATAAGCTAGCGACAGATCTATTGCTCGAGCGCCGATGAGCGGCGGCAAGCGATCAAGTCTCGAGATAAAACCTGCAGGTATTGCTCGAACGGTCCCGAAAATGGGGCGACTTTTCTTCCATGTCCATAATTTTAACCTCTTAAAGTCCAATACCAATTTTCAACTTTCAATGTGCTTCCAAAATAGAACTTCGACTTGATATATGACTTCAATAGTATTCCAAACTTGAATTCTTATGATGTACACTTCAATTAGAATTCTTTAATTACTTTAACAACTTCAAGAAAGGAATTCGGGTCACACCCAATCCCAACAATCTCCACATTGACACCAATTCCACCAAAGAATGAACTGACTTCTTCAACAATAACTAAAAAATTAATTTCTCCAACAAAATACAATACTCCACATCTTCCAATGAATCCAACACTACTTTACAGAATTACCTCAAATTCTCAAAAAAATCATAATGAGAAAGATCAAAAAGCGTTTTCGACTTATATCAACTTAATAGTGAGATGGAATATATGATCGATAATTGAGATTGACACACATCCATATCTCGTAATTATTCGAATCACATTAACAAAATGATTTTAATTTCATGGTAAACGAACAAATTTTGTTTCGTCATACCACGTGATATTTTTCGTCACGTGTATTGCTCGACACATTACTAGATGTCAATTTGGGATGACGAATATAAATTGGTGATAATTTTAAAAAAGGTATTTTAATTTATTGATTTTGATTAGATCAAAATAATAATTCGGGTCATTAGGTATCGTGATCGAGAACCTGATGGTCACACACAAAAGAAGAACCAGAAGAATGAGATTCACCAATTAATTAATTAACAAGTGTTGTACAATTAATTAACTGAGTTGCTTGTTAATATGTCCAAATTAATATATGGACCAAATTTAATTAATTGAATTAATTACATATTGGATCGGATTAAGTTTAAGAGACGAGCCAAACCTACTTAGACTTATATTAATAAGTCATTAGGTTTCAAAACAATAGAACAGACAATAATTTATATTCTTGTTAGTATAAGAAAAGAAAAATCATAATTCTCTCATTCTTGTTCACTGTGTAGATTTTCATTATAAGAGTATCCCCAAGAGACTCTTTAAACATGAGATAATC
>CAIGRK010314578.1:0-12116 GCA_903798315.1 Fraxinus greggii | reverse complement strand
GACCCGTGAATTTTTCCCTAATTTAATTAAGATTCTTTTAGTATACCTAAGTTCTTTTTGGGTCAAGTCATTACTAAGGTGTCGATATAAAATATCCAACATCATTTTAATATTATCACTCGAGAATTATTAGATATCAAAATCTAACATAAATGAAACAAGCTTAAGAGGAAATAAGAAACCAAGGTGTTGTCGTTCTATCTCTTGCAAACTTTTTTAGCTAGAGCACAGAGGCCAAGTTAAAAATTGGATATAAGAACAGTTTGATTGGTATCAGACACCAAAATTTAGAAAATGACTCAAAAGGGTCTCACATTTTTGCCAAAACCCCACTTACTTAACCTTTTAAGAAAAGGTTCTTATTTTACCTAAATCTCTTTTCTTTTACACCCTTTGGATTGTATCATATATTAATTTGAATTTAATGTTTAATTATTTGATTGAATTAATGGGAAATTAATAAATAATATAACAAATTTACCGTGCACTAATTTATATCAAAAATAAATATTTTAGTAAGTAAAGAATTGGACATAGTTTTGACTTACTGAATGAAACGAGTAAAGCAAAAATTAAAATCGTTGATGCAAGAGTTCTACTTTTTTTCTTTAGGTGATAATGCCTTGGTGTTGACGGTCTTCCGAGACTCGCCTTTCTGTATACAATGATATTAATGACTTATAATAGTAGCACTCTAAATTGCTAGATCCGACGAACCCATTAATACTTTGATCTTTCTAAATTAACGGAGGATAGAAAATGAAAGAAAATAATATTCAATATTGAAATGTAAAATTCAAAATAGCGCAGGTAGGAAAGCAATATTATTTTTGCAAAAGAGAAATGAATAGAGTTTTTGAATGAAGAAAATTCAACATACAACTGTTGAAACGTTGTGTCTTGAACAGACATAACCTATATATGGATAGAAAACAAGACAATTTAACAAAATAAAAAGTGAGTTTCTAGAAGAAATCATTTGTCCCGCACAAAAAAATTCGTGTATTATTCAGTTTAATAAAAAATAATATAATTAACATATTATTTCACCAAAAATATATACCAACTTGGTCGAAGTTTAAGTTTAAGTTCAAGTCCAAACCCACGCACCACGGCAGTGACAGTGACAGTGACAGTAACTTGACCTTGCAAGTTTCGTGTCAAGTCAAGCCGATTAACGGGTTGGTTAGGCATACGGCAACGAAAGCACATGCATGGCACTTTTGCTTAAACTACTAGTATATAGGTCATCTTTCCTTAGTGACTATTGATACTCCTTAGGGGGTCAAAACCCTTCCAGTTTTCCTTTGGCTAATTAGTGATCTCTATGTTTTGAACTATCACTTGTTGGTGTAAACCAAGACAATAGTATATAGACAATAACCTTCCTAATATTTTCAAGCTCTCTCTGCTTTACTCATTTTGATTTTGAACAACTATTGGATTTCATATGTGCTTTAGAGAATTCAAGCTTTGAAACACTCTCATAGAAGCGGCTTCATTTCACACTTAAAAATGTGAGTTCTTATTAAGAGTATCTATCATACCTCACTTGGTTTATCAAAGATATATGAATCATTGAAAATATAATTTCCCAAAAACTTTTAGCATATAACACTTTTCTTATCATAAGAAGGGGTAGGAGTTGACTCTCAAGTGCTCATTGAATATTCATAACTTATTGTCCCATTGAACCAAAATTTTGGGATCTCCGATCAATAATGTTGGGTTACCATTAAAAGATCATTACGTAGTAGGCTATAAGCTCATTTTCCTCCATAGACACTAGTGCTACCAAAAATTGCACCTGTTGATTTTCAAACTTGACGACAGAAACCGAGCACGAACAAGGTCTTTCGATACCTGAAAAAGGGCGTCGAGGTGTGTCCTCGTCTTTCTTTATGCTAAGGCTTGTGTTGACTCCTAAGGTCGGAGGCACTTGAGGTATGGAAGCATAAAGCTTCTGTGAAAGAGGACTCCTTTGATAATATAGTATCTCGGTACTCTTGATCGGACGCTCCTAGATGCTCTTTGGTCATCGCGAAGATTCCCGTTAGTTATAAATTCAACTATGGGGTCCATCCATGAGGGCTCAATATCGATGTCCATGATACTAGATTTCTGACCTATGCTAGGCTGTGTCACCGTTCTGATGTGGACTGTCTTGTCAAGTCCATCGACTTCCATGAAAACGAGTCTCGGCAATACATCTACCTTACCATTATCAATCCGAGCAATCTTTAGAATTTTGCAATCCTTGAACCATCTCTGAAGATCGTGTGCCTTCAGACAGTAAATCCTCATCTTTTCCTTCCTTCTTTCAAACTACCCATCGATCTACCCCACCACAAGTTGTGAATCACTAAAGAGCTTGACATGTTCAATCCCAAGGCTATTGGCTAACTCCAGGGCAATGACGACAGCCTCATACTCTACCTCATTGTTGGTGGCTTTGAATTCGAATCGGAGTGCACAATAAATTTTGGTCGGCTTATCTGGATTGCTAATTATGATCCCTGTACCCGACCCCGAGGAGTTTGATGCCCCATCAACGAATATTTCCCAGGCGTCCGCTTTAGTGGTCGGGCTATTGGTTATCCCCCAAGGACTCGGGGTGAGCTCCGTGATGAAGTTCGCTAACACTTATCCTTTAATAGAAGGTTGGGGCTTGAACTCTATGTCAAATTTGCCAAGTTTAATTTCCCATTTCAACAATATTCTCGAAACATAAGGTTTTTAGAGTATCTATCTGAGTGGCTGGTCTGTGAGTACTACGATTGGAAGCGATTGAAAATACTACCTTAGTTTTCGTGCTGCCATTGCTAGGGCCAGGACGAGTTGTTCTACTAATATATACCTTGTTTTTGCATCAAGCAACACCTTGCACACAAAATAGACGGGCTGTTGAGCTTTCTTAACCTCTTTGACCAGAACACCGCTTACTGCAGTTTGAGATACGGCTAGATACAAATACAACATGTCTCTAGGCTCACGTTTTTTGAGAATTGGAGGAGTCGCAAGTGTTTGTTTGAGTTCTGGAGAGATCTTTCGCATTCTTCATTCCAATTAAAACTTTTATTTCCCCTAAGAACTTTGAAAAGGAAAAACACACGTCTGCTGCTCTATACATGAACCTGTTCATAGAGGCGACTCGACCTGTTAGCTTTTACACCTCTTTCTTCTTTCTGTGTGGTTTCATGGATATCAAGGCTTGTATCTTATCTGGATTTGCTTCAATCCCCCTATGTGTGATCATGAAGCCCAATAACTTTCCTGAGACCGCCCCAAAAACGAACTTTGCTGGATTTAACTTCATCTTATACCTCTGAATTGTAGAGAATACCTTTTCAAGGTCGGTGATGTGTTTATCAACTTGTTTACTATTGATCACCATATCCTCGACATAGGCCTCAATGTTTTTCCCTATCAAATCAGCCAAGGCTTTGTTGATGAGTCTTTGATATGTCACCCCTGTATTTTTCAAACCAAATGGCATGACCTTGTAAAAATAAAATATATGGCTGAGTCAGCTATGAAAGACATCTTCTCTTGATCTTCTTCAGCCATAAGGATCTGGCGTAGCTCGAGAATGCATCAAGAAAGTTGTACAACTTGTGTCCCGAGGTACTGTCTACCAAGTTATCAATTCGAGGTAGGGGGTAGGTATCTTTTGGATGCACCTTGTTGAGATCTGTGAAGTTAATGCACACCCTCCACTTGCCATTAGCCTTCTTGACAAGAACAACGTTGGCAAGCCAATCTGGGTACTGAACCTCCCTAATGAACTGAGCATTGATGAGTTTACCGATCTCCTCGCGTATTACCTTCCATCTATCTGGCACAAATTGGCTCTTCCTTTGCTTTACTGGCTTTGCCACTGGCCTTAAATTGAGTTTGTGTACCACGACATCAGGGTCTATTCCCGGCACGTCCTCAACCTTCCATGCGAATACATTAATGTTTTGGGATAGGCACTTGATGAGTTCATTTTTTAGAATGGTATCAAGATCCCAGCCTATGGTCACCTTTTTACCTTGCTTGAGCTCAACTCTACCAAATCTTCCACTAGAGCAAGTCTCTCTTCTCGACTCGGGTGTGGATAGTTGCATGACGTCAACACTCAAACCCTGGACGCTAGTAACGTAGCACTTCCTTGCTACAATCTGATCCTCACGGATAATTCCTATCCCATTACATGTTGGAAACTTCATAGGTGGAATGTTGATACTATGGCCCTAATCTTACTGAGAAGTGGTCTTTCGAGAATGGCGTTGTATGGCATAGGGGCTCGGACCACATGGAATGGCGTAAGTTCTATTACCTGCTTTTGGCCCGAGCCCAAAGTTAAAGAAGGTTGACTACTCCTTCTGGGATGATTGTTCTATCCCCAAATCCTTGGAGTGGGGCCTTGACCATCTTTAGCTAGTGAGTGGAAATATCCATCTTCATGAAGGCATCATGGAACAATANTCCTTGCTACAATCTGATCCTCACGGATAATTCCTATCCCATTACATGTTGGAAACTTCATAGGTGGAATGTTGATACTATGGCCCTAATCTTACTGAGAAGTGGTCTTTCGAGAATGGCGTTGTATGGCATAGGGGCTCGGACCACATGGAATGGCGTAAGTTCTATTACCTGCTTTTGGCCCGAGCCCAAAGTTAAAGAAGGTTGACTACTCCTTCTGGGATGATTGTTCTATCCCCAAATCCTTGGAGTGGGGCCTTGACCATCTTTAGCTAGTGAGTGGAAATATCCATCTTCATGAAGGCATCATGGAACAATACGTTGGCTGCACTCCCATTGTCTACCAGTATCCTTTTGACTTGAAAGTTGGCTATTATAGTAGATATGACTAAGGCATCGTCATGAGAAGATGACATGCCTTCCAAGTCCTTTGGTCCAAAGGAGATATCTTCCGTAGCGTAGAGGGTAGTTTCTTGAACCGAGCCATAGTGTCGAGCATATTTCTTGCATCCGCCATTTGAATCTCCCCCCGATACTATTCTACTAACTATAATATTGATTATACCGGTCATGGGCTTACTTCCTCCACCCGACTCTCAGGTCCTCCCTCTGTTGTGATCAATCCTGGGAAGTTTATCGTGCCCGACATATGTCTTTAAGAGTCTCCTTTTAATCAATGCCTCAATCTCTTGATGTAGTGTTATGCATTCCTCTGTTGTATGTCCATGATCCCCGTGACAGTCAGAATATTTTCTCTTGTCTCTGGTCTTTAAGGGAGATCGCAACCTTGGAGGCCATTTAAGCTCCTTCATATCCCTGATCTCCATCAGTATGTTAGCCCTAGAGGTATTCAGATGAGTGAAAGGTCTAGGTGGTGACTCTTGCCCCTACTTATCTCGAGCATAATCTCATCATAAGTTCGGCTTATGTAGCCTCTTAACCTGAGGCTTCTCAGAGCTTGGGCTAGCCTTCATTGCTTCCTCCATATTGATGTACTTTTCACCTTGGGTGATGATCTTGGTCACGGAATTTGATGGTGTCTTAGATAAAGACATTCTGAAGGCCTCATACCTTACTACATATGTCATAGCCAAAATAGCTCCTGTAATGTGAAGGTCAGGTATCTGTAACCTTTCTTTGTTGAATCTCGTCATGAAGTTACGTAAGGTCTCATTCAGGCCCTGGCGGAGTTGCATAAGGGTAGTTGCAGTCTTCCTGATGCGTTTACTACTTATGAAGAAGGCTGAGAACTTATTGGCAAGATTTTGGAATGATGCCATAGAATTGGGCTCCAGCATAGCGAACTAATCCCTGGCAGCATTGGTCAGAGTTTGAGGAAAGGCTCTGCATATTACCGGGTCTGGTGCAACCTATAGGTTCATGACATCTGTGTACACATTGAGGTGGTTGATGGGGTCAATAGTCCCATCGTACTCCTTGATGCGGGAATATTTGAACCTATCCAGGAGTGGATAGGAAAGGCCTCTGCTGTAAACGGTATGTTAGGGATAAACAATGTTGTTCCCTGGGTATTCTGTAATAGTCCAGCCATGATACCTTCTTATATAATCTGAACAGTTTCGCCTGGATCCATGGTTCTAGAGGCCGAGGCTGGTAGGAGTATGCTCGAGGCCCCAGATCCGCCATTGTCATGCACATCACGATCATCCCAAGCACGAGCATCAACCATGAAACCCCCTTGTGCAGCCGGGGTAGGTTCTTGTAGTGGTGTCGGAGGTGGAGAAGTATTTCTTTGGCCTAGCAGTTCAGTCAGCGTTACAACTTGTTGACGTAGTTCTTCGAATGCTCCAGCGGTAACCACTGTTGGCTGAGGACCTAGTACCACTAATGATTCTTCTTGATGGGTCGGGAGCTCTGTTACAGGGTGTTGGTTTGGAGCGAAAATGTTTGTCAGAGGAAGACCTGAACGTGTATTCACCATGGCTTTTGATAGCGATTTCCCATAAATGGCCCTAATGATGCTACCAAAAATCGCATATGTTGATTTTCAAGCTTCAAGACTGAGACCGAGCATGAATGAGGTCTTTCGGTACTAGAAACAAAAATGTCAAAGTGTGTCCTCATCGCCCCTTCGATGCTTAAGCCAGAGAGAGAATATGGAAAAGCCTGAATGCTAAAAACTATATATGAAAAACGTACCTGAGTAATGATTCTAGGTCCTATATTTATAGTATTGGGTATTATCTTACTCCTAGTGGGATTTGTCATCCTTATTTCAAGGAGTGATTATCTGGGGAAGTTGTTGGATTGCTACTACAAGTCCAACCTTTCCTTGTTTGGAGAGTTCCTCAAGGTAGAACTCCTTTAGGACCTAGGATTTCTTAATTGGGATAATTGGATATGGCTAGAATCCTTAGTTGAATCAGTTAAGTCATAGAATTTGGCAAGGATAATGCTCAAGGACACCACATCTCGAAGACTGCTGTCATCGAATTATCTAAAAGTCACAGTGTATATGCTCGAGCATTGTGGCATGCATGCTCGAGCACTAAGAAGGGCCATGTGTCCTCGGGGCTAAAGGAATGTACCTCAGGGGGTGGAGGAAGATCGAGTTAAATAAGCTCTGGCATATTTTTAACCATATCAGACATTATATTTGATCTCTCGGTAACTCTTCAGTAAGCAGATACACGAGATTCTCCCTAGATTTTACATAATCTATCGAAATAACACTATTTGAGATCAAATGTTTAATCGTCTTATATCTTTGACGAATATTCTAGACTTCCAATTATACATGCTACTTTTTGATCTTTCAATAGCCGACCAACTATCACAATAAAAACTAATTGTTGTACTAGTTTAGGCCAACATATAATATCCTCTAAAAAATTGCGAAGTCATTCTGCTTCCTCTTTATCTAAAGTTATGAACTCAGAATTTCCATCATGGATCGAGTTATATACATTTGTTTAGAAGACTTCCGGGAAACGATCGCACCACCAATGGTAAAAACAGAATCACTATTAGACTTCGAATCCTTTATATCTGATATCTAATTAGCATCACTGTATCTTTTTAATATAACTAGATATTTAGTATAATATAATTCAATATTTAAGGTGAATTGTAGATATCCGAAAACCCTAAAACTCCCTTCCAATAGTCATCACCTGAGTTACTTGTAAATCTATTAAGCTTGTTCACAATATAAGCAATATATGGACGAGTGCAGTTCATAATATGCATTAGATTACCTATGATCCGAGAGTATTCTAATTGAGATACCCATTTGCCTTTATGTTGGCCAAATGTAGACTTAAGTCTACTGGAGTTTTAGCTTGATGACTGTCATCATACACATGAAATCTCTCAAGTACAATCTCGATTTATTGAGATTTAGATAAAACAAGTCCCTCATACATCTTAAGAATTTTAAATCATAATATTACATGTGCAATACTCATATCTTTCATATCAAAAGGTTTTGCCAATATTTTCATAGTTGTCATGATATCATGATTACTACTCATAATTAGTACGCCATCAACATATAGATATACAAGTTTACGTACGCGTTTGGTTTGATTTTAATATAAACACACTCATCTCACTCGTTAATCTTAAAATCATTTTACTACACAGGTTTGTCAAATTTCTCACGCCGCTGTTTTGCCTCGTACTTTATTCTGTATATTGATTTAACGAGTCTACACATTTTTTTCTCATGTCTATGAGTGGTGAACCCTTCTTGTTGTTCTCTGTTGATTTTTTTCAGCTTAAAATTTAAGAAAGCTATTTCAATATCCATCTGATGGATCTCCAAATTATGTAATACTGCTATTGTTATTAATACTCCAATAGTCGTCATCTTTATCACAAGTGAGTATGTATCGAAAAAATTTAAGACCTTTTTTAAAATCATTTAGGTACCAATTAGGCCTTTTATTTATTAATTGATCGAGCAGTGTTTAATTTTCTTTTGAAAATCCATTTACGAACTAATAGTTTTTTACAAGGTGGATGATCTACCAACTCTCAAGTATGATTTCGCATAATATAATCAATTTAATTATTGTAGCCTTTTCCAAAATGAAACTTTTGGATATGACATTGCTTCATTGAATTTCTTAGGTTAATTTTTCAACAAAAATATTTTGGACCAAAGGATGTAGTTTTTATGATTCTCTTACAATGCCTTGGTTCTTCATTACTTTGATAATTACCAATTGTAGTATATTAGGCTCATTTTTGTGAACTCGTATCTTTCCTGTCCTTACAAGGAATTATTCTTTGATTCAATGGTGGTACTCCAATCTACATCCGGAATGTTTGACTTATGTACGAGGAATTGATATACACTACTATTATTAGCATATTCAATGAATATGTAGTCAATAGTTTAGGCCCTATTTTAACGTGTTTACCTTTGGTATTTCTACCTTGTCTAAACAACTCCATATTTTTGAGTGTCAGTACATAGGTTTGTGACATTTCCATAATACATAAAGAGTTTCGTTCCTACTTTTATGTTGTATTTTATTTAGAATGTGGTTAGTTGAGAGAGTTGATCCACCCAACAATTTTTTGGGGTAAACCAAAACTAACCAACATAACGTTCACGATCTCTTTGAGAGTATGATTTTTACGTTTAGCAATATTGTTTGAATAAGGTTAATGAGGAGTTTTACTTTGATGAATAATTCTAGATTCTGAACAAAGTTCTTCAAATGATTCTCCATATTTTCCACATCTATAATTATGAATAACTTTTATTTGTTTGCGAAATTGATTCTCTACCCCATTCTTATATTGTTTAAAAGCCATTAAGGTCTCTTCTTTGCTTCTTAGCAAATAGACATAACAGTATTTTAATAATGTATCTATATAAATAATAAAGTATTTTTCACCACCTCTAGTTTGAACAAAATTTAAATTACAGATATTAGTGTGAATTCATTCTAGAGGATTTAAGTTCATTTCTACCAAATGAAATGGTGTTTTTGCTAACTTAGTATCTATACAAGTTTTGGATCTATAATTTTGATTAAATAAACAGAAGTTAATAAATTAGAAATTACTCGTTTTCATAAAGTATTGAAATTAACATATCGTAACCTATGATGTCATAAATTAGAAAACTCAATCAAGTAAGTAGAAGATTTACTTTTATTAATATCAAAATCACCAAGTGCATGCATTATATTCATTTTGATTAACATATTGCCTAAGTATTCCTTGCCCACAAATATGCCATTTTTGGTGAGTACAAACATGTCAAACTCACATATTTGTTCAAACTCATTTTTACTTTGCGAAGCTCTAGATACCTTTTTCTTACGAATGTCTGTAACATTTTCATATTCCACACTACTTTACCCAGACCAACATCTTTTGATGTTGTTGAGTTGCCCATAAACATTTGTCATCCATTGATAGGAGGGTAAAATGAAAACATCCACTTATCAGCACAAATGTGACAAATAGCACCACTGTCCAGGAACTATTGTCTCGAATTGTTCACCATGTTTACTTCAAATATAATAACTGAAAGCATCACTTAGACACGCCATTAGACAAACTGTCTTTCTCAATTAAGTGCAAATTAAGTTCAAATTGTCGATATGAATCATTAGACAAATTGTCTTTCTCGAATTGGTCCTTTTTGTTATACTTTTTCTGTCGGTAGTCTCTAGCGATATGACATGGCTTATTGCAATTATAGAATTCTCCTTTGAATTTCTTAGCCTTTCTCTTTTGCTTGTCATTATCAGATTACTTCCTTCTCTTTCTAGTATTTGGCTCCACCAAATTGACTTTAGTCTCCATTTGTAGCTTTCCAGATTTCTTATCAAAATTTCGATTATCTTTCTCAATTCTCAATCTTACAAATAAGATCTTCAAGTTCTATTACCTTGGGTTTGTGTTGAAGGTAATTTTCGAAATCTTTCGTCATTGGTGATAATTTCTCAATAATCACAACAACGTGAAATGATTTACTAAGTTTCATTCCTTCGGCATTCTTGGACTTGATTCATCGGTGTTTTAGAATCCACCATTTTGAAGTCTAGAAATTTGCCAACAATGAATTTTTTCTATTTTGTACTTTTTTCCGAAGATTTCCAAAGTTGTCTAGCTATCTTGATCGAACTATATAAACTGTATAATTTGTTGTCAAGACAGTTGAGGATGTAATTTTTGCATAAAAAATACAGTGACTCCATACATCCAACATTGCTCGTCTTTGGGGGATTTGTTTCTTCTTCATCAACAATTGAAGCATCTTCATTCAAGAATTTCGTCAAATTTAGAGTTGTAAGATAAAACATCTTTTGTTCTGTCTCTTAAAATCTACTCCCGTGAATTTTTTAGCTTCTCTCCAAGAGCATTGATAAGGGCTATGACTGATGTAGAATTACTTTGTCATGATCTAAAATTTCACAATATAAATTAGCATGTATATAACAATTATCGTCTTAAGATTGTCGAGAAATTAAAATGTAATATAACCAATTCACAATGTACAAATTTATATTCAAAATGACCTTTTTAGTAAATGAAAATTTGGACAGAGTTTTGACTTACAAAATGAAAGGAGTAACGCATAAATTAAAATGATCAAGACAAATGTCCCGCATTAGTGCTGACGATCTTTCAGAACTCGTCTCTCAAATTACGACTTTGACTTGTAATAGTAGCACTCCAAATTATAAGACTAGGTGAATTTACTAATGTTTTGATCTCTCTAGACAAGTGGATGACTAAATATGTGAGAAAATAATATTTGGAACTGAGATACAAAATTCGAAATAGTGTAGGAAGGAAAGAAATATTATTTTTGCAAGAGAGAATTGAATTAAATCTTGGAATAAAGAAATCCATCGTATATAGGGTCAATTTATAGAAGTTGAAATGTTGTATTTCAAAAACACAACTGCCCAAAAATTGTATTTTGAACATACACGACCTATCTGGACAGACAACAATTGTTCAGACACAATTTTATCCAAAATCGTTAGTTTCTAGAAAACCCCATAGCAAAGTGACACTTGTCAAGATAAAACAGCATTATGAAATCTATACGTAATTCATCGTTTGTTGAGATAAATGTATGAAATAAAACTTGCGACCAGAGTCTATACGCTTGATCCACTCTTTACATATCTTGTAATTTTAGTTTTTAGAAATTTATACGGTGACTAAAATGATCGTGGGAGTGCAACAGTGGTCACCCTTCCTTCCGAAGAGACTACCTTTACTAGCTAACGGCAACGGGGTACTTTCTTGTTAGAGACGGGTAGATAAGCAAGGATGTGGCCAAATTTTATTGACAACTTGGTCTCACCAAATTTTGAGCTCAACAACGTTAATTTATCTTGAATCTGAATGACATTTACTTATTATATATTTTCTCTCTTTTTATGTTTTCTTGTCCAATATAGTATGATCATATATAAATTGTAGCGCCAACTTTTGTTACTTTCCTCTTGTGAACAAATTTTCTTTAGAAGACCCAATCACAAGTTAAGATAACTTATTATGTGTTTTCCTATACAAGTATGTGCATGGACAAAATAGAATTTTATTTTGTTTTCAATTTTGAAGCAAGATGTGAAGCTTTGTATTTTAAAAATTTACCAAGAAAACTGTCAAAATATTGCTGGAAAAAATGGTTTTTATATTAG
>CAIGRK010314543.1:0-14386 GCA_903798315.1 Fraxinus greggii | reverse complement strand
TGCAAGCGATATTTTAGCCAACGCATTAAAAGATAGCAAGCGTGCTGTGTTATTTCGAGAAACCCTACATTTCTACTATTGTCTTTAGTAAAATTCTCAACGCTCTAGATGTTTAGCTAGACGAAACCATGAGTTTTTTGGATCTATCCAGAAGCGACGAGACTTTGAAAGCTACTTTTTAAAGTGTCAGTAGCTGAACATTCTTTCAAATGACGAATTTTTTAGCAACAAGACACTTAAGCCCTGATACATTTTCGATGCTATGAAACTAGATCAGTGAGCTATTACGCGTCATGTTTTATATTGGGTCAAAACACATTCGTGGCCATCCAAATCTTCAAAATTTTAGAGTATCAGTTTAATTTGAAAAACAAAATATATTTTCAAATAGTTAACACATGAAGATTTACCAAAGATTTCAACTATTTCATTATTGAAATTTGATTATTCACCCTTCAAATTTTATTTTTTATTTTTAATTATGCAACTATAATTAAAGGTTAAAAGTCAACTCCTATCTTTCCAAAATGTATGCATTAACTTGTTACTCAAATATTAATTACAGCCTGCGCATTGAAGAGAGTGATTTATATCAATGCTTTTTTTCCCCCGATTTTGGGAAGTCATTCACGGGTTATGAGCAAAATAAATATGTATGTTATTATTAAATTATAGCTAGAACAATATTAATTCGAAGACAAAGAGAAATTATAAATATTAATGAAGACGTGAAGACATTATAGTCCATAAAAATTTATTTTTTCTTGCCATTGTAAGATGGATAAATTAACAAAATATTTCATTATCTATATATATCAGACATTTGATATTTCTTCTAATAACTTAAAAACTTTGTTAAATAAATCATAATATAGCCAAGAACAAAAAGTTTTACAATTTAATTCAATACTTATTTGAAATAGAAAACATATATAGAAAAATAATCTTATTTTAATGCACAAACTTTGGGGTTGTCCAAATTGTTGAATACGTATACCAAAAAGAGTAATGCTAATTATCCCCATGAGTTATAATCATAGTCTATGTGGTGCTAATATAGTATTAAATGATAAGTACAATTGAATGAGTTATTTAATTATACATTTCATTTAACATATCGTAACACCACATAAATTGGGGTTATAATCTCAGTGTGACTAAATAGCATTATTCTATTAAAAAGAGTAATTCTATTTATTTCCATTGAGGTACCTCAGTCTATATGGTGCTAATGTAGCATTAAATGATAAATACAATTAAATAAGTTATTTAATTTACATCTTTTATTTAACGAATCATCTAACACCACATACATTGAGGTTTAGAACCCAGAGTTATAATATCATTATATGTGGCGCTAATGTGACATTAAGTAATAAGTACAATTAAATGAGTCATTTAATTTTGCATGGTATTTAATCTCTCTAACATTACATAGAATATATTATGACTCCAATGTGGTTAAATAACATTATTCTACTAGAAAGAGTAACGCTTATCTATCCTCACTAGGTTATGACCACAGTTTATGTGTAGCTAAAGTAACATTAAATGATGAGTACAATTAAAATAGTCATTTAATCCTACGTTTCATTTAACTTATCATTTAGCACCATATAAACTGGGGTTATAACCCTAGTGTGCGTAATAATATTATTCTATTAGAAATATCTATGATATTTATCCTACTGAGGTTATAATTAGGA
Source organism: Fraxinus greggii (assembly GCA_903798315.1). Lineage (NCBI taxonomy): Eukaryota > Viridiplantae > Streptophyta > Magnoliopsida > Lamiales > Oleaceae > Fraxinus > Fraxinus greggii. Next base: position 12,680 of record CAIGRK010314543.1, on the reverse strand, counting down.
CTGTCATAGATTGAATTTTGATCAGAATCCGATAAAACTAATGGGAGTTGGATTTAGTATCTTAGTCCAATAACCCGATCAAAACTCAAATCCGATAATCCGTTAACTAAATGAGACAAATATGGATATAAGTCAATCTGATTCGATAACAATTCAATCCGATTTGTTATAATAATATAATATATTTTATATATATATATATTTTTCATTTTGAAACTTATATTATACTTTACACTTAATTTTTAAATAATAATAATAATATATAATAGTATATTATTGTTAATCAAAATATTTAGAGAATTTTTTATTTTTCATTAATGAAAATAAGATAAAAATAATTAATTTATTTTAAAAATTAAACAAGTAAAGGGGTCAACAGTTAAAGTTACTTTCATTATTCTCAACTTCCCACTTCTCACATCGAATACTTACTAGAATGTCACATGATTTGCAATTTATAAATGGGGGAGGTGAAGAATTGGGTAAAAAATTATCCGAGCCTTTTAATTCTAGGTTTTCAAAGTTGACCAACATAAAAAAATTATCTTCTTAATTTCTTCAATTTCGAATCGGATATTATATAACAAAGCAAATAGGTTATGGAATTAACAATCAAATATCTGTTAGATTATCAGATCAAACAATTATTCTTATCAAAGAAAAAATCCAATCCATATCCGATCAATTTACAGTCCTAGTTATAACCCCAGTTTATGTGGTTCTAATAGGAATAAAATGATAAATACAATTAAATGAGTTATTTAATTCTAACTTTTATTTAACATATTATATAACACCATATAGAATAAGTTTTTTAACCTCAGGTGCCTAAATAGCATTATTCTACTATGTGGTGTTAATGGAAAGAGTGATGTTATTTATCCTCATTGGGATATAACACATTCTCACTAATGTGACATTAAATAGTAAATACAATTAAGTGAATCATGTAATTCCAATTTTCATCTATCATGTCATTTAATACCACATAAACCGGAGTTATAAACCAATGTAGGAAAATAGCAGTATTCTACTAAAAAGAGTAATGATATATATTCCAATTGGGATTATAATTCAAGTCTATGTAACGCTAATGTGACATTAAATGATAAGTATAATTAAATGAATTACTTAAGTATACTTTTTTACTTAATAATACTATATAGACTGGGGTTATAATGGCAGTATGACTAAATAACATTATTCCACTAGAAAGAATGATACTTTTTATCTCCACTTGGATTATAACCAGTCTATGTGGTGCTAATATAACATTAAATGACAAGTACAATTGAATGAGTCATTTAATTCTATCTTTTCATCTGACCTATCATCTAACACCTCATATATTGAGGTTATAATCCACATTTATTACAATTCCAATCTATGTAGCAATAATATGGCATTAACTGATAAATACAATAAAATGAGTTATTTAATTCTATATTTTATTTAACATATCATCTAACACCAGATGGATTGGGGTTATTATAACCCTTGTGTGGTTAAATAATATTATTCTACTAGAAAGAGTAATGTTTATTTATTCCTACTGGTATTATAATCTCAGTGTAAGTGACGCTAATCTAACATTAAGTGATAAGTATAATTAAATTAGTTACTTAATTCTACATTTTATTTAATTTTTCATCTAACGTCACATAAATTGGGTTATAATCCTAGTGAGCTAAATAACATTATTCTACTAAAAAGAATAATACTATTTATCCTTAATGGGATTATAACACCAGCCTATATGGTACTAAAGTGACTTTAAATGATAAGTACAATTAAATAAGATAACTTATTTAATTGTACTTTTAATTTAACGTAGCATCTAACACCACATAGAATAAGGTTATAACTTCAATGTGGCTAAGTAGCATTATTCTACTAGAAAGAGTAATGCTATTTATCCTCAATTGTGTTATAACCTCAGTTTATGTGGAAATAATGTGACATTAAATGATAAGTACAATTAAATGATTAATTTAATTCTACTAGAAAGAGTGACTCTTATCTATCCTCATTAGGATTATAACCTCAGTTTATGTGACGTTAATATAATATTAAATGATAATTACAATTAACTTAGTCATTTAATTCTACCTTTCATTTAATTTTTCATCTAACAAGACATAAATGAGGTCATAATCCCAGTGGGCTAAATAACGTTATTCTACTAAAAAGAGAAATGATATTTTATCCTCAATGGGGTTATAACCCCAGCTTATGTGGCGTTAATGTAGCTTTAAATGATAAGTATAATTAAATAAGTTACTTAATTATACATTTAATTTAACATATCATCTAACACCATATAAACTAGGGTTGAAACTTCAATGTGCCTAAGTAACATTATTCTACTAGAAAGAGTAATGCTATTTATCCCCAATTATGTTATAACCCAGTCTATATGGTAATAATGTGGCATTAAACGATAAATACAATTAAATGAATCATTTAATTCTACATTTTATTTAACCTATCAACTATCACCACATAGATTGGAGTTATAACCATAGTGTGGCTAACTAGCATTATTCTACTAGAAAGTTTAAAAATTATCTATCCCCACTAGAGTTATAACCTCAATTTATGTGACGCTGATGTAACATTAAATGATAAGTACACTTAAATTAGTCATTTAATTATACATTTCATTTAATTTGTCATCTAACACTACAAAACTGGGTTATAACCCCAGTGGGCTAAATAGTGTTATTCTACTAGCAGGAATAATGCTATCTTATCATCGATGAGATTATAATCTCAATCTATGTAACGCTAATGTGGCCTTAAATAATAAATAAATTTAAATAAGTTATTTAATTATACCTTTAATTTAACATTTTATCTAACACAACATAGACTGAGGTTATAACTTCAATGTGGCTAAGTAACATTATTCTACTAGAAAGAATAATGATATTTATCCTCAGTGGGTTATAACCCCATAGCTGAATCGACATTATTCTCTCCAAAATTCGACTTCTATCTCAAAATCATGACTCATTTCATTTGAAATATCCAAAATATCATAGAAATTATTAATTTCAATTTGAGTTAGTAAACTTCTCTTTGAACAAAGAAAATAATAAATTTAATCAAGCAAAGTGTTGTAATACGATTCCCACTCAATAGCGATAATCGAAGTATGAATTAAATTAAATAGAATTAAATCAATGAAATTGCAAGAATAACACTTCCTTATCGAGACCACGTTCAAAATTACCGGTGGAGAAACGAGATTCAGATTAACCAATTCAAGGCAATAAGGTAATAATATAACACGATTGGTGCAAGAATCTCACTCAAACCACCAAGAAATTGGCCATAGGAAGCACTGAAAAATGGAACAGAAAGTTATCGCTCTGGGGACGAAAGCAGAGGAAAACCCTAACACAAACTGGGGCTTGCTAGGGTCGTTCAAGCCCACGTGATGGCAAGAAACAGAAGAAGGGCGAACAGAAGGCATGAAGTACCACAAAGGAAAGTCGCGTAGCCAAGGCAAAACGCGAAAGCAGCAGCTGAGATTGTGTGCGCGTATGTAAGGTCTCAATAAGTGTACAAAGTCCATATATATATATGGGCAACAACTATGGTGGACCAAATATGAGCTAATAGATAATAAATGGGTCAAACCCTAATTGTCTGTAATTTCCACATGTGTGAGATTCTCGGCTCGTCACGATTTCGAAGGCTGCCAATTGTAACCTCAGACGATTGTTATTTAATATTCAATCATGTGTTTAACGCCTATGAATTAATCTGACCTGTTTTATCATCATTGCTCCGAATTTATTTGTTATCAAATACTTAACAAACCTTCATCTCAATGCCAAATATACATGTAAATATAAAAACAAGTTTAATAGTCGCAGAATGTGATTTCAACTAAAATCAAAACATCACATTATTGTACCAATGTTTAGAAGTGTAAGACNACAAACGAGAGATCCCATTTAAATACACCGCATAATAGGTTAAGTGGTCTTGGTCCTTTTTTGTAACTTGGGCTACCAGGTGTGATTTTCGACTCAACACATAAAGTATTTAATTAATTGACTTACGAAAAGTCTAATAAATAATTTCGACCAGAATATTCATCATTGCCATAAGGTATATTTGGTATTAAAATACCCAACAAACCTCCACATTGATACCAAATATGCATGCAAAGTAAAAGAAAAACAAATGATTGGTTGTACAATATGATTTCAAAATAAATTGAACATTACGTAGCTTTACGATTGTTTAGAAGTGTAAGACAACTTCTAAACTTTACCAAGAGAGCACATTAGTGCCATATCAATTGGGTTATAACCTAAATGCATTTTCTCAAGTTTTATTAACTCGAGACACTATGTCTCTAATAAAATGCAGTCTAGCATCTATATGTTTAGCGGGTTCATGAAACACAGAATTCTCATGCAAATGAATAGCATATTGACTATCATAGTATACAATCACATTATCACTTCAAACACCTTGTTTATTAAGTAAACCTCTAAATTCGAAGCTTATTTAATAGCTTCTGTGGCAACAATATTCTCAAATTTAGCAGTGGATAGAACAATAATATGTTGGAGTTGAAACTTCCAACTCACACAAGAGTCACACTAAGTAAACACATAAGAGGGATTGAATTTCCTATTATCTCTATCACCCTATAGTCAGCATATGTGAAACCTTTAAATTCCATACCCTCATTAGTAGATTTATACCCCACATTTAAAGTACTCTTCAAATATCTAAACAACAAATTTAACATTTCCCAATGTTTGGGACCATGATTACACATGTACCTACGCCAATGACATTAAAATAAGGAATATTACTAATAAAATATTTTCTTCATCATTAGCATGTGATTATTCACTTGATGAAATAAAATAGTTTCTAAGAGGTTTCCAAGAGGCACAAAAGTAGGTTTGCAATCAAGCATGCCAATTTTTTTCAAAACATTAAGCACTTAAGAAGTTTGATGTACATACAAGTAACAACTAAACATATCCTTGTGAATCTCCATACCAAGAATACTCCTAGCACGTCCTAGATCTTTTATATCAAATTATTTTCCTATTTTTCATTTTAATCTTGTTTACCACTTTCAAGGTCCAATTAATAACATGTTGACAACATAAAGTAACAACTACACATACACTTTTTATTAGTGTTATGGTGCAGGTATTACAAGCAATAGTTAAACTCTCTCATTTTGAAATCAATAGACAACATATAAAAATCAAATTTTTTTATACCACTGACATGGAGACTGTTTTAACATATAAAGAGATTTCTATTAGGAAAAAAACACACACATGATTAGGTTTAGATTTACTTTCAAAACCTTTGGACTGATTCATAAAATCTTTCATTCAGGTCGTTTGTGCCAAAAAAAAAAAAAGTTCTAATATCAAGTTCAAATTTTCCAGTCATGATAAGCAACAAAAACAAATATGACCCTAATAGTTGTATAATTAACAACGGGTGAAACAATGTAATTGTAATCTATCCATTCCTTCTTTGTGTACCCATTGGCTACCAAGCTAGCCTTATATCTCATGGGCTCATTTTTAGTGGTTTTCTCCTTAATCTTATAAATTCATTTGCTTCCTACTATGGATTTATCCTTCGGTCTAGAAACTAAATCCAAAGGTTGATCATTGGCAAGATACTAATATCTTCTCTCATGGTACCTAGCAATCTCTTGCTTTTTTTTTTTCACTTCTCATACCCTATTTATAAGTGTTTGGCTCCTTATCAACTAGTTCTTGATAGCTAGTGTAGACTATGATATATTAAGATAATTTTTGGGATTCCCTACTTGGGATCCTCTCTCTATCTCTAGTCAATTGGTAGTCAACTAGAAGTTCTTGGTCAATATGATTGTCCTCAACAATTTTCTCATTGCCTTCTATTTCTATGTTCTGTTGATTTTGTGTATTACTCTCCACCTTGCTCAAGGTATTGAAGATGTGGACACTCATTCACTTCACCTTAATTCGGGACTCTTCCCTAACAATTTCTTGTTGTTCCTCACTCACTAAACAATACATTTCAAACCCATTAAATGTGACATCGTAAGTTATGATTATTTTCACACTCTTATGGCTTCTATCCTATAACTTTTATTCCTTAACTCCCTTGGGATGACCTAAGAAGACGCACTTTTTAGATCTGTGTTCTAGTTTTCCCTTACTTTGATAAGAGAAAGCAGCTCAGTCAAAAGTCCTAAACATAGAATATTCAACAGATTTGCTGTAATATATATCTCATACGAAGTATCACCATTTATAACAACGGATGTAGTCATATTAGTAAAATAACATGCATTCATAGGCTTCATCCCAAAATAATTTAGGCACACCAGAACTCAATATTATGCACCTAATTTTATCAAGTAAAGTACGATTCATCATTTAGCAACCTCGTTTTGTTGGGGAATGTAAGGCACGATCCTAGGTCTAGTGATGCTTGATTTATTACACTAATATCAAATTCAACATTGCAAAACTCGAGACTATTATGAGTACGCAAATATTTTACCCTTTTACCTGTTTGGTGTTCTGCCTTAACATTTCGATTTTCAAAATTCACAAAAGTCTTAGATTTATCTTTCAACAAATAAACCCACACGCGTCTAGAGAAATAATCAATAATAGATATTTGTTATCACCAAAAGTGAGATTGCTCTCCGGACCTCACAAATCATTATGAATGCATTCTAACACTCTAGATGTCTTGTGTGTGCTAAATGCAATAACATCCTAAGATGTTTACCAAGCACATGATGATCGCACAATGGTATGTCAGCACCTGATCATTACCAAACACACCCTTATCGTTAAAGTACTTAAGTCCCTTAACACTGACGTGAGCTAACCTATTATGCCACTTCTGTGTGATCGATGTCGGTGATAGTGGAATTTAAACTACCCATCACCTCGACATGCATGATTTATACGCCATTATTCCTAGTAGCCTTAAATGCTCTAAATACTCCCTTAAACACTAAGGAATATCGTTGGATTAAAAATGGTTTGTTGTACTAAAATTCTTTTCAATTTTTGTTGCCAAATAGAAAAGTCACATTTACCGCTAAAAACACCTAAGTTAAAATGATGTGCAGACATCTTAACGAATAAGATACCTAGCACATAAATGACCTTCACAGAGACAACCACACAGAAAATGTCCTAAAGGTCGCAAATATATGCTGATCTAAATTTTCAGGATTTTCGTGGGATTTGTATTCTCAGTCTCAATGGAATTTTCGAGCGAGCAAGGTCTAGGTAACCGTTTTAACAACAAATGACTGAGCAACAATATGAAAGTACGCAACAATCAATAAAACCACAAAAATGATAATATCAAAAATAGGCAAATAGTCCTAAAATTCTAGTATCAGACAAGGTCGCGATCTTATGGTCACCCCCACACGATGGTCTACTATTGTATATACTTAAGGAGTTTAAGTTAACTTATTAGAGTGGGCCTGTCTGTGGTCCGTACAATTGAGAGATGCAAATTTTTAACTTAGGATTCAAGTCCTTATTTCAAATTCAGTAGCAAAATATTACAAAATAGCACATGTTCCAAATCACAGCAATTTTCAAAATTCGATTTCAATTTCATGCAGAGGAAGCTGAGCAACCTTTGTCACAACCAAGCTACCTAACTGCTCTGATACCAATTTTGTTGTAATATGATTCCCAGTCAATAGGGATAATCAAAACTCAAATTCAATTAAATCAAATTTAACAAAGTAAATCGAATTAAATTAATGAAATTGTAAGAATAACATTTCCCTATCGAGATCCCATTCGGAGTCACAAACGGAAAACATGGTGCAGATTAACCAACCAAGGTAACAAGGTAACACCACATCACAATTGGACCCGAGAATCTCACTCAAACCACCAAGAAATCGACCACAAGAAGCACTAAAAAATCGGACATAAAGCTATTGTGCAGAGGCCGAAAGCATAATAGAAAATCGAGCACAAATAGGGAATCATCGGGGTCGCTCAGCCAACAACTAATACCAATGACAAAGAGAAGGGGAAGAACGAACACAAGGCATGAAGAACCATAGAGGAAAGTCACCCGACCAAGGCAAAATAGGATAACAGCAGCTAAGATTGTGTGCGTGTATGTAATATTTCTCAACAAGTTAACAAAGTTCACATATATAGGAGCCAATTAGGGTGGACAAAATAACAGGCAATAAATGAGTCAAGCCCTAAACATCCCTAATTTCCACGTGTGAGATTCTTGATCAGCCTCGATTTCATGGGCTAACCTCATCTCGATCATTAATATAAGTGTAAATTACATCCACCCATAATTTTCAACTTCACAATTCAAATATATGATTCATAAGTTTTTTATTCAAAAATTAGATAATAATTTAATATTAATATTATTAAATTAAATTAATTTACATACCCACCTATACCCCTCCAACCCTAATTTCATCTCCAAACCCTAAATTATTTTTCAATCTCTACTTTATCTCTTCCTTCTCTACACTCCAGTCCACCCCCACCCTTCTCCAATCTCTCTAAGTTTTAATGGCACCAACCACGTTGTACGAGTTCAGCAATGGTTAGCACTGCGGTGATATCACTGCTGTGATGAAGTTGGAGATTTGAGCCACGTAGCGACGATATCGGGACACGAATGTAGAGTTGTTCCACAATGGAGAGCATAGCTGAAAAACTGTGGCAACGAAGATGACGATGTCATCGAAGACTGTTAATGTAATGTCGTCATGTAGCATGGTGTGAGGGGTCTCTGCGTTCGAGTTGGGTTATGGTCTGGTGCCGAATGACAAGAAATCTGGGGAATGATTTGCTACAACGACAAATGACTAAGGAATATCGAAAAAATTTGTTCCCAATGTGTTGTGGTGGATGTGGTGGTGGATGTGGTGATGATGACTGTAATGTGTTTTCTGACGGAAGCGCAATAGCGTGTGGCCACGCAGAAGTGCTTATTATCTTTGCAACACCTAGGTGATGGGTTTATTTCTAATCTACCTCTATTTCCCCTTCATTTTGTTTACTTTTGTGTTGGTGATTTTTGGTACGATGTGGGAGGTGGTGGTGGTGGTGGTGTGGGTGTGGTGGTGAGAATGGTTGTTGGTAGAGGTGGTGGAGGTGGGCAATCTATGGTATATGTGTGTTAATTTGTGTCAGTTCTATGCGTGTGGAAGCTGATTATGTGCAGTGGTGGTGGTGGTTCGTTGGGGTGGTGGTGGTTCGTTGGAGTAGTGGTGCCGATGGATATGGTGAGGTGGGGATGGTGCATGTTGTGGTTCGTTGGAGTTTTAGTGGTGCTCGTCGCTTTTAGTGCGCTCTCTGATTTTGGATCTGGATCTGATATTTTTTATGGTGTTTGGATAGTGGTGGTTGTGATATTGGTTGCGGTGGTGTGGTCGGTGGTGGTCATGGCTGTGGTGTGGTGGTTTGTGGGTAGGATGGCATGGGGTGGTTATATTTGTGACTAATCATTTGGTTGATTGTGACTAATAAATAATATATGACCAATTGTTTGAAATTGTGACCAATAAATTGGATATTTTTTTTATCAATAAATAATTTTTGACCTAAAAATTTGAATCGTAACTTATCAAATTGTGATTTGTGATCGATAAATAAATTTTGACAGACACAGTTTTGATTTTATGATCGTTGAATAAATTGTAACATATAAAACTTTTGATTTGTGACGAGAAATAATTTATAACTTATAAAAAATTTTATTTGTGACCGAAAAATTATTTGTAACCAATTAATTCGATAATTTGTAATCAAATTATATAGATTTGTGACCTTAATATATTTAATTAAAAAATATTTTTTAATAATTATTTCATAACTAAAATTTAATAGTATCTGATTTTTGAAATTTTAAATCTTATTTCTAAATTTTGAAATATGTCACAGTTAAATTTTTAGATATGATTTTTTTCCTTAATATAATATTCAATAATCGGCAAGTCCTATAAATAATTCAACTCAATTTATCATCACTGTCCTGGATTTATTTGGTATCAAATACCTAACACAAACAAAATAGATAATAAAAAAAAATTTATCCACATCAAACAAATATTAAAATTACTAAATTAAACTAAGACGATATTCAGAGTGTTGTTCAATACCATGTACCTAGCATGTCCTAAAATACTCTAAATCTTTTCACATAAATATATCACATCTTGAGTACAGAAGAGGTACAACACACAGTCCCCCTACAAAAAGAGTAGAGATGATGGTAGTCCTTGTAGGCATCCTTCCTTTATCACTTCTCAAGACCATGGCTTCATAAATTGGCAAGCAATTCAAAACCCCAAATCCTGCAATAAACATTTGTACAAAAAATTCATCCGAATTTCTCTCCTTGAAAATCTGCACTATCCCACCATAGAAAAATGCCATTAAATTCAAAATTGCAGCCATTGCTAATGGCACAAACAAAGGGGACTCTACTCCAAATTCAAATATTCCTTCATCATATCTTCTACTTTGCTCATCATCCATTACTTTGCTTGTCACACTGAATCCTTGTGTGGCCATACCTAAATGTTTGGTTATGAACTCTATGAAACCAAATAAATACGATGATAGTCCCCTTATGAGCCAAGATCTTTGATCACTCCACCACCTTTGGAATTTGCCTTTGGTTAATATGAAATCTAAGCAATCTTGTACATAGGCCCCAAGAAAGAGAAATAGGTACACAAGAAACCAAGGATCAGATACCTGAAAAAAAAAAATGCAAATTTTGAGAGAGGGAAAAAGAGTATCTAAGAAATCTTTGACGTCCGACTTTTAAATAATCAATAGTACAAAAATTGTTAGACTAGACAAGAGTAAGGAAGAAAGACGTAATAATAAAGGGGTTTCAATGTTACTTTGATTTTGCGTGAAAGAAACTAGTAACATGTTTGTTAAGTTTCATTGGGATGGACCGTATAAGATTAAAGAAGAGAGACATGGGATATTTATGTTAAATCATCAACAATTTTTGAACTTGTCATTCCTAGTCCGTGAAAGTAATTTGTATCTATTAGATGTTTCTTATGTATGATTGTACTGCACTAGATAATAAGATTAAAAAAAAAAAAAGAGAGACGTGTAATATGTTTGTCATTTTAGTTTATCCGATATGCACCTTTCGAGTTTTACGAATCAACTTTATAATATTTATTCAACATGGGTATTGAATAATGTTTTATGTGCAATATTTTGAATACAGGTAAAGGTACCTTGGGAAAGATGGGGACTCCATTGAGAAGAGTCAGTGAAGGGAGGAAAGCATAGACTGTAATGGGAACACTCCAAATGGCCCAAAATGCATAGTGTGCATAAGCCTGGCCCATTAAAATCCCCATGGACTGGATCCCTAAAGTTAATGGGCTGTACTTTGAGAAGCCAACCTCTAGCAGCCCAACAGCCCATCTCTTGTTCTGGTTCAAAACATCAATTAGAGAAATTGGAACATCACCCAAAAATGCAGGCCTGTTTGGGTCACAGAATATCGACTTCCATCCTTCACATTGAAGCCGATAACCTGTGTAATAATCCTCGACCAAGGAGCCATACCGGAACCCTATCTAGATGTTAGGAAAAAAAGCTCGTTCAGTCAAAATGTAAAGAAATACTGTTCAAAATATAATTTAAATAAATGCCTTGTCTTAATCTCTAAGATGAGATATTTGAACGTAATAAATTTTGTTTACCTTATATCCCCAACTGGTTAGAAACTCATAATTGCATCCAGCAACATGGTGGGCCTGATTTAAAATTCCTTGATCCACAATGGGCTTTTTCACTATGTAATCGGGCCCAAGCTCTGGAATTTCTGGCTGAACAAGTGATGATGGGCCACCAAAAAATGTGCGTCGACGGAAAAAGCATCCAGTCCCAACATAACTCGGGCCGTCCAGCCCATCCATGCCGGGTGGATTTATTTGAAACAAATGTTTATGCTCAGACGCGTAGATATCGACCTTGTTGAGTCCATGAAAACGCTGTGGGATCTGAATGTACCCTAAATTGGGCCGGCTCGACTTATCCGAAAGGTAGCAAAGAACTCTTTGAAGCGTCGAAGGGTCGTTGGAATACATATCGCAATCTAGAGTTAAGACAATTGGTGCATTGGTCATGATGCTTGAAACACGAAGCTTCACGACACAACACAAAATGTCCAACATTAGCATAAAAGGCACCATCGTGCTCTTTGTGCAATAATAATAAAAATAATATTTTCTATTTGCAACATAGAAGTTATTACTTACCAAGGCATTGAGGGCACCGGCCTTGAAACGATGCGGGGTAGCCTCGCTTTTCTCTCTAGAGACATATACGAGGTTTGGCATTGAGTTTCCCGTAGTATCTTTATCTTGGCTGGTATCTAACAGAGCCTATTTGAAGTATTATAAAATACATAAGAAAATATAGTTATATGAAAAAAATTATATATTACACTATTTTTTTTAATAAATAACATAAATGAAAATTAGATAGACCTGAATGACAGAGGGATGATTTTGGCGAGTGAAATCTTTGGTCCAATATTGATTCGGAACTTGATGTTGCTTTTCATCGGAAATGTATTCATCGCTAACTTTCCCTTCCTCAACCACGCTTTCTACCCTTGTCTTC
>CAIGRK010314542.1:0-11794 GCA_903798315.1 Fraxinus greggii | reverse complement strand
AGGTTAGCATAAAGTCCACAAAAATTGAATAGGAAATAAGAATAACGGCTGAATCATGCATTTAAATTTCAAATGCCCAGAGAAAATGAGAGAGAGAACATAATTAGACATGTTTCAAAATACAGGTGTTACAGGACAATCATGACAATATATATTCTGTTTTACCCATCAACTGTAATATCACTCAGTATTTACGAATAAAAAGGTAAAAATTATATTAAGGTGATATCAAACAAGTATCAGGACATGTTGCCACACCTTGAACCGCCAATTTTGGGATTTTAGTAAAAGCTAACTACGATTTTTAACATGTACATCAACTGAGAAAATTTTCACTGAAATAATAGTCCCAGCACTGCTGCCTCAAGCATTATATCACAAATGCCAAAACTAAGAAGAGATGCATAGTTATACGCATTTTCAGATCCATGTGCTACAGGACAATCTTGAAAATAAAATTTCCATGTTATCAATCAACTGATATATCACTTTAGTATATAGTGAAAACAGAAACAAGATTATCCATAGCAATATCATTCATAGATACATCACCAGCAGCAAGAACCACCAGTGTTGAGATATTAGTAAAAGCCTGCAACTATTTTTGTTGATTGCTTGTTAAGTTATTTTTAAAAGTTGAGAATCTAATTTGCATTCTCATTTCTTGGGTGGCATTATATTTATCTAGATACAGTGAATGAAAAAAATAACATCAAAAGATTAGAAATCATATATACAAGAATAACTGAACAATACATCATTAGTGAAAGGAAACCAAGGTAGCATGTACACAGTAACTCACCTGTGAAGACCAGCTGTTCGCCTTGAATGTTCACTTGCACTCACAAACTCATCATCAGTCTCATCTGCTCTATATTCTGCATGTTCTACAGATGATACAGATCGTCAGAGTTAGAAGTGTCATAACTCAAACGGAAGCTTCCTCTTCTGGAATCCCTCACTCTTGACCTTCTTCTGTTCCTAGATTTTCTAAATTTGTCAAATACCTGACACAATATGCAAGATGTCCAATAGTTTCCTTCATCCCCATGGAAGTCATCAAATTCATCGTCAGAGTTACCCCCATATTCTATCACATAATCACCCAAAACAACACCCCGTGGGACTTCTGAATGTATAGTGCTTAAAACATCTATGATCTCAGAAGATTGCTGGAAATTTTCCCAATCAAGCTGGAGTGCAGGATCAATTTTCGAAGGGCGTGCATGGGGATGCTGTAATTGCGCATGTTTTTCAAGTTCCAAGTAGGTTCCTATAAATGAACATTTTTCCTCTTCACAACAACGTTTCTTCTCGTCCAAATGTAAACGAGCATTTTCAACAACCACCCATCCAGTAACTTCTCCTCTACACAAGGGACAGGCCGGTTTACTGTTGAATCCCGAATTCAAATTCTCAGCAGAAGTTGGTGATCGTGAACCAGATAACATTCCATTTGCTTGTTTGAAACGGTCCAGACAGTTTGAGTGCAAATGGTCCGTGTCGCATACAAAAGGCTGACATCCTTTTCCATGTGATGTGCATTGGAGGAGAACACCATTATGCGGAAAGTCCAGGCATATGGGACAATTGACATCATCCAAGTTGGTATACAACTGAATCTCCTCCATTTATCCGTGTTTAGTCTAGAGCCCTCTATCGCTAAAAGTTCATTAGCTCTTGAAGAGACTAAATCATCAAGCTCCCACAAACATGAAGAGTATCTTTCCCTTTCTGGGCCAAAAAACAATGTCAGACTACCGTACAATAGCTAGATACAATTTGCATAAACCAAAGAATTAAACTAGTTTGTACAACTAGATGTCATTTATTGTTTTAAGTGTTGTTGAAATCAATGTCAAAAACTATGTGCCACATCATGGAATCTAAACAAAGCTGTCAACCAATGATGTAACTGTAGCAAAACAGTAAACCAAATTCGCTATCAGGCTCCTACAAACTGCGATATCGAAGTTAAAAAGCATCGTGCAATTTGCTAGAGGAGGGAGAGAGGGAGAGGATACTGAGATAAACAATTAGACATCATAAAAACATTAAACCATTGTATGATTTCCAATTTAAATATGAAGAAAAAAAAATAATCTAGTTAGGCTTTAAAGCAAATGGCGTGGTGTTTCTTTCCGGTTCTTAGTTTAACACTTTTAACTTTCTTTTTTTTTTTTCCTTTTTTTGTTCTATAAGAATTTTTTCAACTACTCCCTTATTTTCTAATATACACACTCAACAGTCAACCCAATAGATGAATCAAATGAAAAGCCTAAAAAAAAACATACATACATACATATATATATATATATATATATAAAATTTCACTTATTTCTTTTCTATTTTCAGTTGAAAAAACTCCGATTAAAGGGTGCTCATATCTTGTCTATTCACAAAAAATGATGGCAAAAAAATTAATTAAAACGGGCTTCCTTTTAATTATAGAAGATGGACGATTTTCCATGCGAAAAAAGCTCTAGACACAGTCTAAAAGTACAATTAACCATTAGCAAATAGACGTAAAAGAGAAAATTCACACTGAAACCATATATGACATCAATCATCAAAATCAACCATTAAATTCACAGTTACCCAAAAGTGGACACAGACAGACATTAGAGATATCGCCCAGAAATCATTCATTTATGTATATGCGGGAGGACAGAGACAGAACCTGAAAAACTAGAGCTTCTGAAAGAACAAGTCTGAAAGTGAAGTTCAGATGATGGGAGAAAGCATACAAATTACAAAATGGCTGTGACTGAGGAATTGTTTTTAAATTTTTTTGGCTTTATTTTCTTCTTTGGTTTTAATCAACCAGAGTTGCAAGTTGAAATACTATTTCACACGCTATATTAGCTAAAAATGAGAGTTTTAATAAATTTTAATAAAAATAGATGAGACGTGCGATTAAAAATTGATCAAAATGGTGAGACCTATAAAATTTATGATTAAAAATAATTTTAAAAAAAATGAATATTCGAAAATGAGGGCCGAACATGGACAAATTGTGTGCACGCAATTCAACTTTTAATTCCTTTTTCAACTCGTGGAGTCAAGTTATTTGACTCTCCCCATTTGATTTTTCAATTTTCAAAATGAAGGTTTGATTCTGACCTATTGGTAATAAAAAATATTATTTATAATCAACGATTGCAGTAGTCATCTTATGTGATACATTGTTATTTGAAACATTAATTTTATGTAATTCTATTGTCTCAAATAACAAACTAGCATTACTCATTTAGAATTGTGAGATTGGATTTTTAAGTGATGAAAATCGAAAATGTTACGCTAAAATAAAAATATTAGGCTACTTGATTGTTTGATCATATCTAACAATGAACATTTGAGAATGAGGGCCAAACATGGACAAATTGCGTGCCCGCAATTCAACTTTAATTCCTTTTTCAACTTGTGGAGTTAAAGTTATTTGACTCTCCCCTTTTAATTTTTCAATTTCAAAATGAAGGTTTTGAATCCGACCTATTTGCAATAAAAAAAATGCTATTTATTGTTAGCGATTGCAGTAGTCATCTTATGTGACACATTATTATTTGAAATATTAATTTTTTGTAATTCAATTGTCTCAAATAACAAGCTAGCATTACTCATTTAAAATTGTGAGATTGGATTTTTAAGTGATGAAAATCGGAAATGTTACGCTAGAATAAAAATATTAAGCTCCTTGATTGTTTTATCATATCTTACAACCAAGTGAAAAAAGGCCTAGTCTCCTTTGGTCGGAAGGCGAGGCCACAATCCGTTGGCCTTCAAGACCCAAATTGTTTATGTTTCGTTTGTTGGAAAAATAGGATTTTATTTAAATTGTAAATAAAAAAACAATGTAATAATTTTGTATAAGTTGTAAAATTATGAGATAAATATTGATAATTATTTAGTCTTATCAGAATACTTGGATAAATCACATCTACTCTATAAAAGTCTATTTTATTCATATTTTAACACTTATTTTTAATAATATAAATACGGTTTCTTGTCATGCTAAAAGTAAATACTTGAGTTTTGACTCTCGTATTTCATTCTCCTCTTGGATAAATTGAGTTTTGTTATTATTATTATTATTACTTTTAAATCATAAAATTTCTACATCTTGCAAGGAAGTTGCTTTCCCATCAGGTATCACTTTTAATTTCAGAACGACATAGATGTTTTAGGAATTATTCTCGTCACGTGTTTTACAAAAAAATATTCGCAATGATCTTCTTTATTCAAACTTCAAACTGAGAGTGGATTTGAAATTATAATAAAAAATTTAACATTAATATGCCCTTGTTTGAACTCCATTATATGAAAATTTTGATTTTGGAATACTATTTTTTGAAGAATGTGTGGTTAAAAATTAAGGATGATATTTGGATTTATGAGTAATATTATTTTATTGAGAGAATGTGTACGTTGTTGTAAGCAATTAAAAGGTTTGGGACTGTGAGCGTCACAAATGAAAGGTTAAGGTAAAAATTGCTACGAAGTACAAGTGAAAGGTTTGGAATGCAATTGTAATTTTTCCTTAAACTAAGCTCTGATAAGTTAATTTTGACCCGATTAACTTTTGACTGATCGAGATATTTTATTAATTATATTCTATTTCACTAAAGCAATGAGATTGGACTCTCAATCTAATTGAAATTATTGAAACTATACATAGAAAATAATTATTTCATTTGACTCATTGTTCTCACGTATTACACCATATAACAAGTCTAATGTTAGAAATAAGATAAAAGACCAAAATGTCATTTTTCAAATATATATATAAATTCTCAAATTCTATTTTCTACAACATTCATATATGATCAGATCACAATATTAATTGAACAATAAATGTCGAATTATTGATCTCTTGAGGTCACGATCATGCATCGTAAAGGGGTTACGGATGCCATATGACAAATATCTTCCTGATTATTCACTTTAATTCTCAAGGCCGATATCTCAAATAATTTCAAATTAGTAATTGAAATTTATTGCCCCGTCAAAGATAAGGTACTATGTATAAAAGAGAAATTGATGTGGTCAATTTTATAAATTAAATTTCATTTCGTCTTGCCTAGGATGTTACTATTTCAAAAGCTGACACATCAATATTCTATAATTATGATCTTGCTTCCGCATTCTCTATCAAAGATCTAGGATCTCCCGTTCCTTTTTTCTTGGTCTCTACTCCCTCTCGCTTGTTCTTGTCTCAATATTAATTATTGAAAATTGTTGTTTAAAATTGAGAAAATCGAGTGTGGAATGAAAAGTGGAACAAGAGGCCGTATGGGTGAAGACCGCATAGTTCACTGAACCATGTGGTCGCATGGCCATATACCAGGACTTGAGGCCTCGTATGGTTTCTACTATGCGGTTGCATAAGTTTGGCATATGCGACCGCATTGATCAAAATTTTGGTCCTTTTTTTATCGTTTTATAGCAGTCGTGTTTTTGAAATTGGTGGCTTTTCATACAATTTTAGCACTATTTCGTACCAAATTTTTGAAAGCTATAAATAGGCGATCCTTGTTCATGGGAAAACTATGAAAATTCATTATTGAAATTATAAATCATTCCAAAGCAAAAGAAATCAATCCATTTTCTCATCATATTCAAATTCCCTCTCGTGTTCTTCAAGTTTGGGTAGAAATTACTTTGTGCTTTGATATTTTCTGCAACAATGCTTGATCAATCCTTCAAACTATTTGTCGAAAAAACATTTAAGTATCTTATATTTTTGGAGAAGGGGGCAAATATCGTTTGAGGACGGCGATCACGCGTTTGGACCTTAAGTTTGACTCTGGTTTTGTTCGTAATTTGTTCATCTTGTTGCTGGTTTTTTGGTGTGTTTCTTCTCCAACTCCAGTGATTCTCCAACATCAATATCTACTTAGCATCGTACACCGCATAAAATGCTTGGTACAAAGTCGTTTTAGACTCCTTTACTCACCTTTCCAAATCTGTCATCTTCGCTAACCGATCCTACTATAAGTATCATTAGACTGTAAGTATTTTACAGTATCCATTGTTCACCCAGTTAGGTATTGCTTTTGCATTCAATAAGCGGGTTAGTTCATGCACTGTGCCACTACATGAGCATTGGTCACTGTCAAGCGACTTCTACACTATCTTTATGGCATATAGGGTTGTTAATAGACTGAATTTTTATATGAATGGGATAAAATTAATGGGAAATGAATTTAGGGCTTCAGTTCGATAACCCAATCAAGATCCAAATCCGATAGTTTGTTAACTAAATTGAGCAAATATGGATATAAATCAATTTAATCTGATAACAACACGATCTAATTGTTATAAATAGTTGAGTGGGTTAAATTTTTTTATGACATTTTATTTGTTACTAAAATAAATAAATGAGAAAATAAAGAAATTTATAATAAAAAAGTCCTTAAATTCAAAACATAAAAAAATAAGAAAGTACACCATCAATTATTTGTAGGGATTTTCTTTTACTTTTCAAAAAAGTCATAAGTCATCCCGCATTGATTTCTATAAACAAGGAAGCTAAAGAAACAAGTCATAAATACGAGACAGGTAATTGCTTGAATTTTTAACCATTTTGGCCTTATTCATTTAATACATGGGCCTAAATAATAAAGGGNAGTCCTTAAATTCAAAACATAAAAAAATAAGAAAGTACACCATCAATTATTTGTAGGGATTTTCTTTTACTTTTCAAAAAAGTCATAAGTCATCCCGCATTGATTTCTATAAACAAGGAAGCTAAAGAAACAAGTCATAAATACGAGACAGGTAATTGCTTGAATTTTTAACCATTTTGGCCTTATTCATTTAATACATGGGCCTAAATAATAAAGGGGAATGCTCATGTACAGGAGCATTCCCCCAGGGGCTTTACAGGCCCCTCATTGTAGAGGGGGCCAATAATTTTTTTTTTATTTTTTTTAAAGGTGGGGTCACCTTTACAGTGAGGGGGCCTGTAAAGCCCCTGTGGGGAATGTTCCTGTACGTGGAGCATTCCCCAATAATAAATTAATTTCAATATTGGTTTTATTTTTTCAATTTTGGATCGAATATCGGATAATATTGAAAATTAGATATGAATTTAATAAACAAATATTGGTTGGATTACTGGATCGGATCCATGAATTAGGTTATTTGGATCTGATTGGATATGGACAGATCCAATCGATATCCGATCAATTTACATCCATAATGGCACCTCTTATAATGGTTTTCCCTATTGCCTTTCTCCGCTATCTCTTCATGCCTTTGTGTTCAGTGTCGTACTTGTATTTTGCGAGACTTGAGGCGAATTTCAAAATTTAGGCTCATAAGTCATAGCAATCAATTCATTTTTTCATTTATAAGAGTTTGACGAAACTAAATTTGTCGACTTAAAATCAACAATAAATCAACAAATAAAATGAAATATTTATATTACAATCAAATAACAATACGAAAATGATCTCAATGACCTCATCTTGCAATGTTTGAGGCAAAAATATCAATCATTTTGTATAATCGAGTTGTTCAGTCATTTCTTTTTCAATGGATAACATGACAAATCTATTCAATACTTGCTGTGATAGTTGATCAAAAATAAGTTTTGATCAATTTCAACTTGGAGAAATTTCTTTTCGCCAATGCAATTATAACGAATATAGTGACCAAAATCTTGTAAGCAATGCATGCATTTGGAAAAAAACCATTCATTTCTTCAAGTAATTTAGCATATTAATTGCTCACTTTAAAACTGTCAACTTCGTACATAAGTTATCACCGATAATGTGCGAATGAATGTCAATTATGTTTCAAATACTGTTCAAGATTCTTACAAGATTTCAACAAGCTGTCAACTACATACTTAATCTCTCCAAATCAAACAAAAATCCAAATATCTATTTATAATGTTTAAATTGTTCCAAGCAAGTTTGAAGTGAAGATTGAGTTTGATCAATCATAAAGAGAAAATAATTAACTCCAAAAGACATCCATAACCCTTTTTAGATGTCTGGAACACGACATCAGACGTCTAAAATGAATTCTAAAAGTAGTTCAATACTCGAATGTAATAGACTAAGTCATTGAGGTAGACTTCCAAAGTAAAATCAGATGTATGGAACACCTTTAAAAAGCTTATAATTGGATAAAACTCATCAAAACTAATAATAAGGACATTTAACTTGTAAATGGTAGCAAACAATGCTTTGAAACATTTTTCTTTGAGTGAAATTATAAAGTTCAAAAGTTCGTATTAAAAGTTTTAAACTGAGTTTTTATTAGCCTTTTTATTTCTAGAACTTATTTTAGGATTCATCCTTCTTAGCTTATGTAAACAAAACCATCCCGGTGTCTAGTTTAGTAATCATTTTATAAAGAGAGGTTGTTTGTAGGGATTTAAATATTAGTGTTTGAGCCACATTATTTTGAAAAAATGTATTTTGGAATAATAAATTGATGGAGAATGTGTGATTGAAAAAGAAAGGTTATTGTTGTGATAGAAAATATTATTTTATTGAAGAATGTGTGATTGAAAATGAGTAGAAGAATGAGAATGAAAATTTTAATATGTACCAAACAGGAGTAAAGAAGAATGTAAAAGAATTTACTAGTTCTTACATTCTCAGAGAGAACCAAAAGACACTTGATCTTTTATCTTCAAAATAGTTATTGCATATTCTCTGTTTTTAAGATTTTCGAAATTGGTTCCTCTTTACAAAAACCGCTACATAAACAGAAAAATAATCCCTACCAACGATTCATTAACAATGAACAATTTTAAAAAGCATTTTCGAAAAAATCAATTAGGAAAAGGAAAATATGAGATACTAGTATATGTGCAAGCAAGTGAACGAAACAAGAAAAACAAATTTAGGCATAACCAAAATAGTATGAAAATAGAAAAAGTAGTAGAGAAATTGAGAGGTGGATTGTTGATGATGGCCACCGCATCAGCTCCAACCTCCATCGCCGTCCTTCGATCTAGGTTTTTTCGTTGATTTCTCGAGATTTTGGTCCGGAGGTTTTGAACTTTTGAAGGCTTAGCGGACAGTGGGTTTTAAAAAATAAAAAGAAAATAATGGAAAACGAAAAGGGAAATGAAAAAAATATTGGGCCCCTAAAAAGATGGGCCTGAGGCGGAGGCCTCTTGGGCCTCTCCTCAGGTCCAACCTTGGATCCTCTACAATATTCGAAGAGTCTGTATATCAAAAGATTTTTGCAGAGGGTTTTGTATCCTGATTTGGGATTTATTGATTTTCATTATGATTTGGTTGAAAAAAACCAATTACTATGCATCATTTCATAGGAAAATAATCAATCACTAAACAAATCTGTCATGCAAATTGCAAGAAATCGGTGATAGCCATTGGCTTAAATTGAATCTATAAGCATATTTAATAGAGAAAATCAAAAGCAAATGATGTAATTTTAGTCACTGATTATGCTATTTGTTATACATACTAATAGGCTGACCTCGGGCGAAGCCTGTTCCCGACGCCCTGCTTCCAATGTAAGATTTCTTCTCGACTGCTTTTTTCAGTTTCATGTCGTAGACACTTTTGAGTAGGATGAATATGAAGTAAAATGTGATTAACGGAGTTAAATTTCTGCAGGACCAGAGGTCCAGCCGATGTTAGCTAGGAACGGTGGTTTCAAGGTGCCCACAGTTCGGAAAGCCACAATAGGCGCTGGATCTGAGATTAGATGTCATCTGATTCTGCGCGAGAATGAAATAAGGTTTTTTAGGTTCGTTTATCACGTTTACAACTAGAAACCTCGTATGGAAAAAGCAAAGAAACAACGAAAATTTGTATGTTACTTCGCCCATGTTTACAACCTTGTAGCGAGTCAATGCCCAGTACAAAACCTATATCAAATCTTATAATGTGAATCCTAAAAGCAAGAGCCGTTCATCTACAAGTTGGAAATATGACACAAAATTTCACCCGTCAAGCTCACTCTGAGAACGAGTCTATTTATTTGAAGGTAAGAAACACAACCCCTCGAGTAATATATTTCATAGATGCCTAGTGCCGCTTCCTACCACCATTCTTTCTCGAAACACAACCCCTCGAGTAATATATTTCATAGATGCCTAGTGCCGCTTCCTACCACCATTCTTTCTCTTACCATGGCTCTTTTTACCGCCCTTTTTTTTCTTCCCTTTGCCAATAACATGTCTACTGCTTTCATTGGTGGCTCTAGGTGCAGAAGGTTTCAATAAACTTTTGACATCAAGGACACCATTTCTAAAATGACCTTCAGTCGACTTCAGCACTGTGTCCTCCTGTCGACGCCTCTCGGTCGCCTTTTTAGTAACACTAGTATGATGATACCCTCCAAATCTTCCAAGTATTGCATTCTAAAAGAGCAGTTAGACAAAATGTCAAGACCGAAAATGCAACGTCAACGACATAAATTAGATGATAGCAATTTGATGAGAAAGTGGAGTATGGTAGTAACCTCTTGGAGCATTTTCTGCTCTCTTTCCTTTTGTTTCTTCATTTGCACTCGCGCTACGCTAAGAGGTAATTTCTGCGTTTTTTGAGGCTGTTCAAGGGGAGTGGAGGTTAATGCATACAGCAATGGAGATCTTACTAATGTCGAAGTAAACAGGCAGTATTAACCTTTCCACCAAGAGAAACGACCTTCCGGTTTTCCAACTCCTTCCTCTGTTTCCATGTCATATGCGATGACCCTAAAGCAGTACAAAAGTTAAAAATAAACTTTTGGCATGTTTGTGAGGTGGATTGGACCATAGCAGACAGTAGTAATAAGGAAAAAGAAGCCAAAATCTTGATAATAGTAGTGTCTAGTCATATCCAACTATATATAAACATTATCCACAAGCATAGAAATCTCAGTAGTTAAAAGGAGATGGTGAAGTCAGCTACGCAAAATTGAAATACCACGAAATGCAAAGCGCTTCCCCTCCAATTCACTATGTTCAAATTCACCAAATCACTAGGTTTACATTTTGGAAGATTCAAATCTCAAAGACAGTAATAGACACACAGCTAACATATCATAAAATATTCAAATAGTATTAGCACAATGGAGCAAGAGACCATACCTAAGTACACCCCCCGCCCCTCGCAGTGTAAAATAATAATCATTAGAACAATTCCTTACCAGGCACATATTTAATAATAGTAATACAACATAAAATTTAGAAATTGTTACATATACAAGATGCTACTTTGGTTCAAAAGTGTTTCTCACGAAAACCAAAAAGCACAGGCTCGTATTGAATACAACGTGCTCTCCTTTTCACTGTTGATGGAACAATTTAGAACCGATTCTATGCATTAGAGCATCCTCCAATCAACAACACCAACAATAGACCACCCGTACATACCATGAAGTGTATATTTCCTTAGGGGGCTGCCAAAAATTAGAAATCGACCAAAAACTAAGAAATTTGATTTGATCAAATATGTGAAAAACAAATACGTCATTATTCGCTTCAATCCTAATATAAACACAGTAATGCCATATCACAGAACGAAGTACATAATAACAAGCAAACAAGAAGAATTTTTACTCTTTCGTCCTGCTTGATTTGGAAGGAAATAACAAGAATATGTACGAGCAATAACATCATCACCATTAGTTCGGACCAGCAATGGATTATGTATTCAATTTGCTAAAGAATCACAAAACTAAGTAACGTAAAATGACAATCAAGAGAACTGCAGTACCCAAAAACTCTATATCTTTCATGATGGACTTAATATCCATTTTGGGGGCATTCGGATCCATTTGACTAGATGAGGATCCTCTCTTGGCTTCTTGACTTCTCTTA
>CAIGRK010314441.1:0-10546 GCA_903798315.1 Fraxinus greggii | reverse complement strand
TCATCCATAATTGTACACCAAGCATAATTCACGTTCTGGAATGGCAGAAAACATATTAATTCACAAAGTTAATGTCATAGGACAAACAATAAAGATGTAGCCAGTTTGGGCAGTAAACTTTAGGGTGTAAATAATTGTAACCTGGGAATGGTGAAAATGCAAAATAAAACATTACCTCATTCATATAAATAGAGGTCTCATTTTATTTCGTAAATCACACAGAAAATTAATTAAAACTCGTACAAATCTTTATGTCAACTGTAGGGTTTTCAAACTTGGGTATCAAGGCACGATTATGGAGGAAATATNACAAAAAAAGTTCTCATCCATAATTGTACACCAAGCATAATTCACGTTCTGGAATGGCAGAAAACATATTAATTCACAAAGTTAATGTCATAGGACAAACAATAAAGATGTAGCCAGTTTGGGCAGTAAACTTTAGGGTGTAAATAATTGTAACCTGGGAATGGTGAAAATGCAAAATAAAACATTACCTCATTCATATAAATAGAGGTCTCATTTTATTTCGTAAATCACACAGAAAATTAATTAAAACTCGTACAAATCTTTATGTCAACTGTAGGGTTTTCAAACTTGGGTATCAAGGCACGATTATGGAGGAAATATTTAAATGTATTCTTAAATCCAATCTTTATTTCAGAAGTTGCAGATAAATGTAAATATTCTTAAAATATTAGAAATATCAGATTTTGTGTGTGTTCAAGAATTTGGGTATCTTCATAAACATTTCTTTCGAGCTTCGCACATGTTGCAGAATTTGATACCACATTGATAACAAACGTATGAATGCTAAAAGAACCCTTCATTTTATTCCCAAAATCTCGCTTCGTGTTATGGAATAAGACCTAATTTTGATCACGATCAAAATATATCATGTTGTACGAAATTATGATTATTTAAAAATTGAAACAATCGTCTTCTGTATTTCTTGCATTGATATCAAACGTATGAATGCTAAAAGAACCTTCATTTTATGCCCAAAATCTCGCTTCGTGTTATGGAATAAGACCAAATTTCGATCACGATCAAAATATATCATGTTTTACGAAATTAAACAAGACCAAAACATTTTGTACTAACTAATCCATTAATATTTGTAACTATTGTATTATTAATGACGTACTTCTTCGATATTAAAATTATTTATTTTTCACTGTGCAATTACTTTAGTTTCTAATAGCATTCTATCCAGAAATTAAATTTCTAAAACTCATTTTCAATATTTTCTTTTGACATTTCAAGATTTATAATTATCTCAAAAATCATTTAAAAATGTTAGATGCATTAAGGGAAAATGTTAACTAGCAAATAACTCTCAGTCATTTGAAATTCCTTTTTATTTATGAGTTTTGATTTTACTGGATATATAAGTATTTTTATTGAAAAGTATTACTAGTGTTGGGTTGCTTGAACAATGGGCTCTATATTTCGGGCTCGATGGTGAAAGGCCCAAATACAACTTCACTCCAGGATGGTGACACGTGGATTTTTAGTAGCAGTTGGATTGAAAGTAGTAGCCATTAAAAATATTTTTTTATTTAGCACTGCTGTTGTTTAACATCGATTTAAACGATACACTAGTGATATTAAATGACATGTTCAATTAAACAACTTACATTATTTCATTTTTAATTGAATTTATCGTATAATGTTACATAGATTGGTGCTCTAACACTACTGATGCTAAATATCATTGTTTTTTTTCTTTCAAAAGGTGTTTCCTTTATTTCTTTACTTTAATTCTCGTGTTTTCACTTTTTTTCCATGAAAAATATGTGTCGTGGAATTAAACATCAAAACTAATAAAGATTACTTAAAATAAGTTTTTTATTTACAAACATATTTGATTAAGATACTTCTTTAATTTTAAGGATAAAAAAAGTCACTTATTCAAAAAGTAACCAACTCTAATACATAAATATTTATTTTTCAATTTTATCCATAAAATTATATTTTTATTATTCACTTTTATGGGATTCTTTTAAGTATAAAGCAACTAATAGCTATTTATTGGTCAAAAATTTAAAAACAATTACTTATTTGGTAAAATATCTTATTATATATTCACCGTTAGTCCAAACGTGGTGTTACTGTTGGCAGAAACGTGCATCGTCAAGGCTTGCCTTGCCCGAGTGATACTTGGCTGATTTTGGGAACCCCCAATTTGCTAAGTTAATGAAATGAAGAAGCTAAATAAAGTATGAAGAGAGAGGGAAAAGGAGAGAGAGTCGGTCTAGAAAGGAAAGGAGGAGTGGAGCGAGGATTTGGGCGATAAATGAGAAGGTGAGAGAGGTGTAGCATTCAAATAGCTTGCCTTAGATTTAGATTTGAATTTGAATTTCGAAATGTGAATTTTATTTCCTTAATTTTTGTTCCCATGTATAATTGATCCGACAAAATTCTTAACAAATGGGGTTGAGAAAAATCCGATGCCCTCAGATACTTTCCCCTATTTTCTCTATCTTAATTGCTCTTTTTTCTTTCTCTCTCTCTCCGTCTATTTTTATATATAATTGTGCGAGGATATATACAGCAATTGTGGGTTGTTCTTGTTTCTATTTAAAGAATCTTATTTTTTGTGTTATAAATTCTCTTAGATTTTCATTCGGATCTTTCTTGAACCGAGATTGTGTTTTGAGAATTTGGGTATCTTAGAAATATGGTGTGGATTTGGTGTATGGCTTGCTGTATATAATTGGCATTTGCGTTTCTCTATAAATTCCAAGATTTCTTGTTAATTTTGATGCCTGAGAGGGATAATGACACAGGAAGAAAATATTCTAAGGTGCAATTTTAATACTGGTGGGGAAGGTTGTGGCAACCTCGTCGATGGTGGTGGTGGAGGAGTGGATGATGGTGGTGGGAGTAGATCAAAAAAGACAAAGCAAAAAAAAGTTCCACAGAGAGGATTAGGAGTTGCCCAGCTTGAGAAAATTAGGTTGGAGGAACACCAGAAAAAGGAGGCAGCTGTACAAGCAGCCAATATTTTGGCAAATAATGCAATTGGTTCACATAATGATTCTACTGCATGTTTAGCTATTCCATGTCCCAGTTTTAGGCCAAATCTTTTCCCTTCAAATTCAATCCCCTTGCCACCACTATCACCAACTGATCTACCCTCACCGAATTACTTGCATAGGCCTGTCCAATCGAGCAAAAATGTCAAAGTTCTACACCCACATTCTGTTCAATTGTCCAAACCCTTGAATATAGGTGGAAATGAAATAGGTTTGCCAGCAATTTCGGGTCCTGGGCAGGGCAATTGGCCTAGATTGTGGAATGGTGAGCAGAATCTTGAAGGGGAAAAGCAAATGTTAGATCATCGTAGATTTGCAATTTGGCCTCGTATAAATTTTCCGTATGAATCAAATGCCCTGTTTTTGCCTCTTCCACAAAGATCACATCAATTTCATCATCCTTCTTCTTCATCAATGGTTAGCAAAATAGATATATGTTGCAGTATTCAATATAATGAGTTCAGGTGTATTTTTTACACATTGTGTTTATTTTTGTATTGATGGAAAAAAATCCGCATGTGGCAATTGCAGGTGAATGTCTCTTCAGGGACTTCATCATCATCTGGACTGAAGTTTCAGATGGAGCCCCCTTCAAACCAAAGTATTTGTGATAACAATTATGCACCCTTGTCACCAAAGGAAGAGAAGGTATTCCTATTTTTCTTTTTCACTTGTTTAAACAAGAAGACTATTTTGTTTCATGGACTAAAATCTATCTGAACGTAAAATTTCCACCAGTTGGTTTCATGTGATAAATTGTAGGCTAGTTTGTTCTGATTTGTCTGTTAGAAGAAAGTTTTGTTGTAATTGGGGTCTGAAACCTGGACATTTTAGGATATGGTCGTTCACTGACTTATTTTATATTATGTTTCTTTAATCACTATTGTAGTGACTCCTCTTTCAAAAATCCTGCAAAGCTCTGATTTTAAATGGTGGATTTTTATGAACTTCAGTTTTCCTTCACTTCTATAATAAAATTGAGTAAAAGGTCTGTCAATTTTCAGTAGCAATATCTAATTAGGTTTTGATGCGATGTAGATGGTTGGTATGAAAAGGTTATATCCCTTCTCTCTAGAAAATCCAACAGCCGCTTCTTGTCAGTGCAAATATCAACCTACGCATGGTACTTCAAGATCCCGATCGGATGAATCGGCTCCGTGTAGCAATGGATGCACAAATCATTTCGAACTCAGGTTCATTTACTATTGACACATTGTTCCTTCCTTGTTATCAAGAAAAAATCCGTACTGCTTCTAAAATTTATACTGACAATTTCTTGAACTGCTTTTTCAGAGAAGACCCTCCAAACATAAGCCTGCCTGAGCAAAATGCTAGTGGTGTAATCAGAGAAAACAATGAACTGAATGGAGATTTTCTCACACTGGCTCCTCCTGCTCCTACTACCCAGCCTTTGAACTTTAAACATAAGAATCCTCTGACATGTTCAGGATATCAGGAGCAGGAATTATTTGATTTTGGGTGTCCGTCCAGTCAGGTGTGTAACAAAAAATATTTACATTTTAAGTATCTTTTAATTATATTTATTGCTTTGTTTTTGGTTGAACGGTTTTGTCTGATGGTCTCTGCTTTAATTTTTCTGGACTGTTCCATTGCTATAGGGATTCACCAAAGATGCGATCCAAAGGCCAGGACCAAGTGGATCTATAGAACGACCTCCTTTTAGCTTCTTCCCAACTAAGGTGATAATTGACCGAGCAACAACAACCCATGTCAGGGATGGCAATGGTAAAATAGGGGAACCAATTGATCTGAGTCTGAAATTATAGACATTTGCTTTGGTAATTTCATTAGGCCAAGCACACACTTACTTCCAGAAAGAGCTTGTCAATTTTGTCGTGGTTTCGACTTGTGGTTGCTTTCTTACATGATTGGTTCCTTCCCAATTTCCAGCGACTGCTAAGGATATCTAGTTTTGTGCGAATTGTGGATGTTTATATTTAAGTTGGATCCTTATTGGACGAAATGTTGTGCATGTGGCAAAGTGATGACTGGAGGAGTCGAGGAGAGAAAATACTGTTAGTTTTTCAGCCTTCCATTTCTATGTAAAAGCAACTTTGCTGGTTGCTCTACCGATATTTGCATATTTGTTGGTTTCATTTGCATGGTTGGTGGACACGTCCAGCGCCCTCTGTCAGCCCTAACTTTAGCATGTGAGAGATTTTATGGAGCTGATGATGCTTTTGTTTTTGTGTTTTTACTTCTCAAGGGACCTTTCATTTAGACTTCGTAATGTAGTAAAGCTTGTGAAAATTACCGAAGACAATGGATTTGTAATGCTGAGGCCTTAAGAGTCCCTGTCCTGATGTAGAGAGCCTCAATTTCTGTTTGTAACTGGTAGAGACAAAATGAAGTTTCCTCGTTTTTGTTCACGAGGGAGATACAGAACGGAGTTAATCACAAAGAATTCCTTTCCCAATATGAAGCGTTTGTTCTCTATCTCATCAAGCTTTGCACTTAAATCTTTCCTTGTAATATGTATTTTCCTGCATAATCCTGAAATTCTTGTACTAAGAATTTAGGTGTGGATTGTGACATGTTGGCAGTTCGACTCGTCTTTTTCACATTTTGAGGAAAATCTAGTAGAAATATTTTTGCTTCATTTTGAAGTACTTCTATTCTACCAAGGTGGAGATGAGATGTAAGTCTGTAAATCTAGTAGAAATACTTTTGCTTTGCTCTAAACTCTTTTTTTGCTTCATTTTGAATCAGTTTTTGAACGTGTGAAATTGTTGGTGTTGCCCCCATTTTCTGGAGAAAATATGGTTTAGAATAGTGAATTTTTGAAGAATACGTGGTTTAAAAATAAGGAAAAGTTTTGAGTTTACGTGTAAAATTATTTTATAGCAGAATACATGGTTGAAAATGAGCTTATGAAAAAATGGAGATCAAACTAGGTAAAGAAATTATCATATCCTTATTTATTAGAAAGCCAGTGTCAAAGGGCATATTTGTTATACATTTTACTTTGAAGAGCTTCTTCTGAAAAGTTATAAATGGACCTTCAATCTACAATGTTTAAAAATATGTCAGATAAACGAAATAGACAATCAATGTAATTTAATAGGACTTTGTCAAGTTGACAAAGGAAAAAAATAATAGTCTAAAACTTTATTAGATATATCGACTCAGCAATATTTACAATTCTTATATGGATATATATTTTCTATGAAATTTTGATATGTTTTTGTTTTTTTTTTAAGAAAATAAAAAGCATCTGGACATCGTTACTAAACTTTATGGATTAGATTATAGAACAATTTTAGATTTGAATATCTATTCATGAAATCAATAAAACCTAGACCAAAAGCCTTTTGACTTGCAATAATGCATGATGAACTAGTCACTCGAAACTTACGAAAATTAATGTCTGGTTCTCAAAAATCGACAAATCATTAATTTTTGAAACCATCAACATCGACGTAAAACCCAAACACCACCACCCACCCAAAAAAAGAAAAAAGAAAAAAGAAAGAAAAGAAAAGGGAAAAAAAAAAGGCAAAGGAGGCAACATTTCATAATTTTCTTGTCAACGATTAAATACTAAACGACATCCTAAATAAAGTAGCAATACTATAAACTCAATTCATCTTAACTCTCCACGTGTCCCTTTCATAAACTCCAATCGTGCAAGGAAGATTATCAGAGTGGTCACCACTACAGCATTAGATCAAGAAAGAGGGGACATCACGTGATCTTGCACGTGTAATAATCAGAATGCACCACACCATAGCCTATCACTGTTCAGAATGATTTATTTCTGGTGTTTGTGCACCAACAATGGCTTCTTTGCCCATCTTCTTCTTCTTCTTCATGCTTTGTTCTTGATATATTTGTCTCAATCTCTCTATCTCCTTCTTCAATGCTTCTTGGTGGGCTGTTTATTGGGTTATATTCAAAGAATGTTAGCTTATTAACAAAATTAAGAGACATAATTTTCTTAATGCTCAAGCCGAGGAAAATCATAAACTCTTAGCATGCTGGATACGACAAGATAAACGGGCGAAATGTTGTGCTTTGTCCTAGCTAGTCTATTATTGTTCAGCATGCTCGGTCAATCCAAAACTATAGCGGGCATGTTTAGTACATTGAATTGAACAATTTAACTCTCAAATAAAGTAGAGGTCTTGAATTCGAATTTTGGGATATGCGATTTCTCGTGAGAGGTAAAATGGATAGACTCTATCAAAACGAACAGTACATATAATATAACAGCTTTGACACAGGGATTAGGTCGTTGAATGATTGGGTCCAAATCTATAGTCGGTATGTTTAGCCTGCCAAATTTGACATGACATGGGACGAGACGTGTGAGATGCGGTAATTTGCTATGCATTATGTTAAGGATGGTGGAGATGAAGGGTACGTCTAAAATTGAAAACCTTACCATCTTTGAAAATTTTATCCTGAGCCAATGCTGCTATCCTCTGCTTAAGAGCACTGTTATCCACATTCAGAAGCAGCCTTTGATGGTCTAAAAATGCAACCCTTGGTGACAATGCTGATACTTCTTTCTTCATTTCAACATACAAAATAAATTGCAACTTTTACTATAAAGTTCCAAGATCTAAATCACTTAATTTGTACATAAACGACATGTTTGACACGCAGACTGGATAGAACTATATTTTACAATTACAAGATATTTAGTCGAGTTCGAGTCTAACAACTTGCAGAGTTGTCACGTCGAGTTGAACGTACCTGCAATGTTGTTACACTCCTTTCAAGCTCTGATATATATTGCAGTTTCCTCACTCTTGACCTTTGAGCTGATTTCCGGTTGGCTAAAATTCTGATAATTAATTACACCAAAAAATTAGTGAAAATCAAAATATTTGTCTTTGAAATACATCGTTTCATACATGAGTTTTCTATCTAATTAATCCTGTTTAGAAATTGTTGATGGTTTCACCTTTTGATCCTTTTTGGGTCAATAATGGCGTCCCCGGAGCCATTATCGAAAGAACTGGAGGCGGTGGCAGGAGGCGGAGTTTCTGCTGGTGGTTTGCCTAAACTGTCCACCTCCCCAGGCTCATTTTTCTGCCGCACACGGTGGCGCTCCAGTAGCTTTTTCTTATCATCATTTTCGCTATTTTGATCCGACGAATTGGAGGATGACCTAGTTGCAGAGCCTACCTTCATCGCCGCATTGTCGGAAAACATGTGCCGGATCTGCTCGTCATCCAATCTTTCAAACCCATTATTTTTGTTGCATGATTCCATAAAGTTTTCATTTGGATTATTTTTTTCTTCCAAGATCGACGCCTCTACATAGGCAATGGGATCACTTATCGTCCTCCGGTGGGCGCTTCTCCGTGTGCCTGAGAAATCGAAGAATTCGTCAACCCATAAATTCTGTTGGCCTGAGGCGGATGGCAATGGCATTACCCAATTGTGTTTCATTAATGGAACTTTTGGTGGTAATTGCTCCATGATTAAAATTGAAAAGAGAAAAAGAAATAACTAACAACTAAAAAAAGACGTAATCTGTCAATCTTTTAGTGGAATCTGGAGAGACATTGCTGAGAGATTTAAGGAATTAGAGGTATATGTGTGTAATGAAAGTTAAGCAATAGGACATTTTTAGGATATTGGTTAGTTAATAATTCCTACCTTCAAGGCCTAAATATTTTGGAGTGAAGGGACGACACTTGGTACAAAAAGACTACCTCATCTAAAAGTTTATGAATTATTTACGAAGATCGACCATATATTATATCTAGGATTTAATCATTAACTAGTAAGATGAGCCGTAACTTTTCCGACGTAAAACGACAAACGAATGGACATCTACAGTTTATAGTCCTATACCATCCCAGGAAAGGAATGGACACGTTTCTTACTTTTTTTTTTTTTTCCCCAATTTTTCAACTTATTTTTTGCCTAAACTCTTGGGTTTAGGGTTCGACTAGTTTGTGGGGGTAGGGGACTAAGGGAGGTCACATGGGTGGTGGGATAGGACAGCTAGCAACAGCTATTTGGGAGGAGGGGAAAGTAGCAGTAGTTTAATAAGAGGGGAATCAGCCACCATGTGCCGATGTGACCCTCGGCGGGCCTCTTATTGTGTTATTCTGAAATGAAATCAGAGATTCAATTGAATAGGAGAGGCGAAGTATCATTCTTTTCAGTGTTTGCTCTCCTTTGCATAGATCCACATGAAAATAAAACAAAATAATAATAATAAAAGAATTTGACCCGTCACATTTCTTTTACTAATTAATTTTGAAACAAAAACATGTGTATGCTAAACATCGTGAGTCACAAATCTAGAAATCTAGGATCTTCGACCAATCAACTCACATTTCGAGCTATGCTAGGTCTGCACCGGATCATACAAGGGTATGACTCAATTGTGTACTGTTCAACCCACCTTTATATGCTTTGAGAAGAAGAAGGGGGAACGGTGGTCTTGCTGATGTATAAGAGCAAAATTTCTCCTCTTCTTAGTGGTTTCAATTCCTTGTCTACGAGGCTTAAGACTGAATTTCGGAATTTGGCAGTTTGATTTCATTTTATTTAATAGTTTGCGGTTTTGAAACTTAATTGGATGGTAGTGAAGGATTAAAGACGAGAAAGATGCAAAAAGTCTGCACATTGTAAATTGACAAGTGTGTTTTACACGCTTATCTAGATTTTTAAATTTACATAATATGATTATTTGGACGAATTTCTACGTTTTGAATTGTATACTGCTTTTGAAGGTTAAACCTCAATTCGAAAATGATTGATGCAAAAGGAATGAAGCTTAGACATAAATTGCCCAAAAGAAACAAATCGAATCACATAAAGTGCAGTGCATGTGAGGAAATTAGAGCATAAAGTTTAGTTCAAAGATCTTTACATGACAAATGATATATCATTGAAAAGATAAGAGAGGTGGGTTTAAAGACGGAAAAAAAATTTGTTCTTGGATCTCAACTCGAGACCAAACTTGGTAGCGCGACTGTCAAGGCTATTAGAAAACTATATAAAGAGAAACTATGTCAAGAAAAACAGGAAAATAGGCAAAACCTTCAAGAACACAGATAAAACAAAAGCAATAAGAAATGTGTCTTCAATGAATGTCACATTCAAAACCTTTGGGAGAAATCCTTTAAGGATTCATCTGTGCATATATATCCTACAAGAACCAGTAAATCAACTACAAGTAACTACAGTGTCTCATGCAGAATTCAACAAACAAGTGAGAAAATCTGTACACATTGCAAGAGACAGATACATGTTGACTGCTACTCTATGCCCGCAAGTATTTACATTAAAAAAAAAAAGGTTTCTTTTAAGAATTATGAATAATTTGTGAAATGACAGAAGGTCCAATTTGTTAAAGTGGTCTTCCAACACCAACAGCCATGGCCTCTTATATTTACATATCCTTCCCTTCAATTATCAATGCTGTGGATTTGCATATGGGACAAGTATTCCTCACGAGCAGCCACTTCTTTATGCAATCTCCATGGCATTCATGTCCACAATCCAAGATTCCAATA
>CAIGRK010314342.1:0-13224 GCA_903798315.1 Fraxinus greggii | reverse complement strand
TATTAAGGCGGTTACTAGATTAAAATCATAGCGCTTGTATTGGGTTGTTTAGTAATTCTGGTTAATTAGATCTTTTTTTCTAATTAACTACAATTACGCAGAAATAAGAAAATAATTTCAACGGTGAATATTCAAAGTGAGAATTAATATATATTTGCATCTATTATCAGTTGTGAAATTTCAATGGTGAATGTAGATTTAGACTAAGGCTTGTTCTTTTGATTACTTCCGTTATTCTAATTTGAGTTATTCATTAGTCGATTTTGAGTTATTCATTAGTCGATTCATTTAAAGTTGTTTGCGTATAAGCAAACCCCAAAATCATCGTTTACATAGCATAAAATTAGATTAATCACTCTTCGTGTGATCGATCATTGCTTCCACCACTACATTTATTTTTAGGAATTAAGGTTTTATTTTTGGGTACTTGCGACAGCACACCACATCCCCAAGCACTCCCCAAATCAGAGAGTGAAAGAGTTTCTCAATTGCTAAGCCACATTAAACTTCTCATCCGTCGCAAGACAGTTGCAATGGCTACCCTTGATGCCGAGCTCTATTCATGTTAACCCAAAATTATGTATTAAAAAGTCAAAATATGTTTGCAATTTGAATTGATTACAATTTCCCGAAACCAAAAATTCTATTAACTCTTTTTTCTTCTCGAATATTAAACGATTTGACGGGTTGAGGCATGGAACGAATTGAAACTGATTCCCTTTTGTCAAAAAATTTCCTTTCAATACTTGTTTTTGAGACAAGCCTGTTGCCATTTAGGCTTGATGGAGGACGCAATGGTGCTCTCCAGCTACCGCCACATTCTGAAGGTTGGATTGTGTTGGGTTGACGGGCTGTGGGGTGGGTTAAGGGAGATGACCATTTCCAATTTCCTTTCAATTTTATTTTATTTTATTTTATTTTTTAATTATTTTATGTAGAATAATCCCTTTTAGATTTGGTCAAAAGGCATTCTCTTGGTCAACTAATGGTCATTTGGACTTCGAGTGCTAATTTTTCAAAGGTTTGGGATCACTAGCGACACAAATCAAAGGTTAAGATAAAGTCTGCTAAAAACTCAAAGGTTTGGGACCGCTGCTACAATTTTCCCCCCTTTTTATATGGTCAGAATAGCCAGAAGTGTAATATAACGCGATGAGGAAAATTCTTGTTCGATTGCTGAAAGGAATTACAGATTCCAAGGAAGACCCATATTCAGTAATTAACTTCTTCACTGGTCCTTGAAGAAGAGTTGCAACAACAAATTTTAAACGGTCTAATACAAAACTTGGAATAAATCTAGTGAAGCACGTTCAGCAAATCAAAATCATTACAGAGCTCTACATTTTTATTACAAGAAAAGAAATATATGATGACTCCACAATTATGAACACTGCCTCATCCTTACAATTTCAGGTGATTTCTCACGTTTTTTACAGTCGGGATGCAATTTCCGAAGAACCTAAATCTTCAACTTACCCAATAGAACATCACTTTCAAAGAAAATCTACTCTTTTTACTTCAAGATGCATGCTTCCATAGTAAAAAATTGCTTTCATTGAGAATCTGGACTAACGAAAATCAAGACTCAAACCATCCGCTTTGGATCACGAGCTGCAGTCAGATGGTCCTACAATAGCAACAAAATGGTACATTCCCAGCATGAACCCTCAGAAGGATGCAAATCATCAATGAAGGAATGATAAAATTGTTCTATATTGCTATTTCTCAAATATGCATGATGTAGAAGTGTACATTCCAGCATTGCCCTTTAGGAAACAACCCTCTATCCACCAAGATGCAACTATGATTCATCATACAAAGCGTGCAAGACATTTTCTTGCCCTAAAATAGATAACAAGACTTCAAGTACCACCAGATATGATGTTCATGCAATGGTAATAATAAATGCCATATACACAATACAAGAGGCATCAATCCATATACAATCACCAGCTATCAAACTCACAAATGCAAATTGAAAAAACATAAAAGTTTTAATTTAAAATGGACCATGACAAACAAAATCCAGGTGAAGCACTAAAAGTTCCTCTATAAGTGATTGTCCTCCATACATCACTGTGGGGAACAGACCTCCTATGGTGGAATTCTGGTTTTTGAGACATGTTAGACATTGACAAACTTCAGACAGCATTCATTACTCCATGAGGTGTGCCCTATTTTTTCACTCTTTAATCAGACACACAAGGTCATGTTGCCAATAGCTTGCATGTTGGTCATGTCTGATCATTGTGCTATTTCTGAGTGTAAATGTTTAATTTCTTAATTCAGTCACAAGACAGGGGACACACACACACACACACCCACACCCCCCCATAACAAAACAAGGCCACCCACCATACACACAATGCAAGGCCATCAGCCCTTTATTCACTTTCAATGCACAATTTGCATACAAATCGTGCCATGTCTATGATAAATAAATTATATTTTTCATTTTAAGTATTTAATAATTTTAAAAATTAAGTGATTTGACTCTGATTGCGATATTACTATCTTCTATCGGTTACTTTCATAGTTAAGCATCATTTTCCTAAGAAGTTATTGAATTTCCTGTTCCCACTCCACCCTTGATCAGCATTAAAAATAATGAATACTTCAGTACCCAACTACCACATGAACCCAATTTATATGCCTATGAACCTAAAGCTCTATCAAAGCATAGATGCATCTTTCATAGTTCGAATGCATTATGGAGATTATGAAAAGGGTGGGATCTCAAAGAAAAAGGGAGGCATCTACAGTTGGAGACTTCCTATAAGGTGAATCTTTGATGAGCTAATCTGAAGAAACCTTACAATAAACTTGGTAAATTTGACTCAAGTTTCAAGCGTAGATACGTTTTTTTGAAGCTTTAGTTGGCATCACCATCACAATGATGTACCGCGAAGAAAGAGACAGATAAAGCATACAGGCCAACTCACCGAGATAAAATCAAATGCTTTAGTCTCCTCTTTCTTTGAATCGTTCATCACGGACGATGGAGCTGGAGTAGCAGTGATAGGATTAAAAATATCTGGAAAGGGTGAAGAAAACCCTCCATTATATCCAGCAGCATGGCAAACACTAGCCCTTGGTTGCAGGTTCCCTTGCTGCTGAAAGCTGGACATTGTCGCAAGAAACTGTTGCTGAGCGAAAAGATTCTCCATGGCATTGTTAGCCATTGGCTGAGAAACTAATGATGGATTAAACATCAAGCCTGGGGGAAAATTATATGCCATAGCACCCAAAGGGAACATAGGATTAGCATTCACCCCATTAGCTTGAGAATGGAGTGTGTTGAAGACATCATTGGAAACTGAGCCTACATTTTCAGCATGCTTCTCGGCAGAGCATCCACTTTGCTCGGCAAATGGGTCATTACCATTTATAGACAAGCCAGTCATCAAGTCACGAATGTCTTTTCTAGAATTACCTTGATCCTGGGAAGCTTCGGAATTGGAACTTAAAATATCAAATGGTTCAGGTCCAGTTTTATGAGTTGCTAAATGGGCTTCAGTAGCTCCTGACTTATCAACACTCATCCCAGAAAATAGATCAGGTGCCTGGTCCTTAACGTTATTGGTGTGAAAAGAGACATCTGTAAAAGGATCATCATCATACTTATCTCCATTGGTGCTTTCACTGACTCTGAAACTGTCTCCAAATATATCATCAATCAGAGGAGCGGCAGATGTTGCCGGATTTTCAATTATTTGATCACCATGCATTTCAGTAGAATTTCCCACTCCAAGAAGATCATCAGAATCACCAGTGTCTATTAAATTCGGCATCTGAAATGCGACTGCCTCAGCCTTCACAGATTTATCTAGCTGATGGACTCCACTACCAGCTTGTTCACCACCCAGAAGACTCAACACCTGTCCATAAATGACCACACATTGAATTTAATTAATTGGAAGCACTAAATCAAACAAAACTATTGTCACCAAACAATAAGTTGCATTCAGTTCTTCCAAGGAAAAGCGAAAATCACTAACAAGTAGTGAAATCTCATTCGACAAATGGTAATTAATTTCGGGTGTTGCGGTTGCAAATATTGTTTTCACAGAAATGTCACCCAGTTATTTCCTTCCCATCTCCTGCTACTGGTTTAATCTATATGTGGGTCGTGATCTTTCAGGCTTTGATCCCGTCCCTTATTTATCTTGTATGAACATCAAGATTCAAAAAACGTTGAAAGAAAAGATTTCCCAGCAATGTTCTCCTTTTTCTTTCCTTCCCTTTTGACTTTGATTATTTCTTTTTGTTCCTTTTATCTTTTTCTGTGTTATAATTTATTCGCATAGGAGTGGAATTGGCGAAGAGAAAATTATAAAATATTACCTTATTTGATTTCTCCCTCAAAGATGCTTGAGGAGATTCAGAACATTTCACCACAACATCCTTGTTATCACTAAAATAAGATGCTATAACAGAAAAATGTTCATCATCTGCCTTTCGTAAAATTGCCTCAAGGATGGAAATGGCTTTCATGCGCACCTGACACAAGTAGCAATGTTGGAAAATATAATAAGTGAAAACCGTCATTATATCATTTTATTAGCCTGACATATCATTTTAAGGAATAACATCAAATAATATCTCCAAAACTGTGTTGGTGGTCACTCTCATATACATGCATATACAGAACAGACACTGAGGGAGCAAACCTGCCACAGAGGTGATTGAAGTTTTGACTCAAGAGCATGCCCTAACAACAAGGCATCCAATTTTGATGCTTCCACAAGGAAAACCTGAAGTGCATCTCGAGTTGGCTGTAGACGGACACCACCAGACGTCACAATGTTCTCTAACAATTTCTCCTCACGAGTCTTTTCACCATAACTTGAACGAGAGTCTCCATTAGTCGTTTCTGCCTGGGATGCACTGAAATCTGGAAAAGAATTTCCAGAACCAACATACTTTGGGATGCGTGCACTGCTCTGAGTTTCACCACGAGAGCCAATTCCATCATATCGATCAGAGTCATTTTCCCTAGTCAACGATCTCCGAAGATTCGGGCTCCTGTAACTTCCAGTCTCAATACTCTTTTTGAGGGAAGGAGATTGTGTTAAATTACTTAAACCCTGCTTGATAGTAGAACTTCCAATGTCAACCACCTCACTAAGAAAGGACTTCTTATCTTCTGATGGCATTTCAAAGTTGGTATTCCCGAAACCTTGTATACGACTACCAAGACTGTTCTCAGCAGGCACAGGTTTGTGGTCATCTGAAGAAAATATGGCAG
The DNA here is from genome assembly GCA_903798315.1 of Fraxinus greggii. Lineage (NCBI taxonomy): Eukaryota > Viridiplantae > Streptophyta > Magnoliopsida > Lamiales > Oleaceae > Fraxinus > Fraxinus greggii. Next base: position 7,976 of record CAIGRK010314342.1, on the reverse strand, counting down.
ATAATGCTTCCTGCGCAGTTTCACGCACGGCCTTGTTCAACGCATCAGCTTTCAAAGGATCTGGCTCTCCCTTGTAATGAATTAACTGACGTACAGCTACAGAGTTCCTCTGCATCTCCCTTCTGAACTCTGCTCCTGACTTTCCCACTGCATATTTGATCACCCTCAGTGCCTAAATAAAACAATTAAATCAGATGGCCACTACAAGAGTATCGTGCTGATACAAATTTAAGAGCAATATTTACGACTACTTTTTACTTGAAGAATCAAAAATTGTAAAGGCGAATGCAGATGCAGATAGTTCTGCCCCCTCAACTTTTCAAACCAGGAGTCAGAAAGTTTCACTTTAATGGCTGAACTGCCAGTAAGCTCTGCCAGTCAGAAGAACAAGATTGATTGACGTGCAGAAATTCACACAAACATACACATTGAGTTTTTACAAGCAAACATGACCAATAGTCCAAATTGAAAACCAGTGGCAATTGATTATACAAATTTTAACTCACTAAAACAAAAATTTGTAAAAATGGTCGAAAACAAAAACAAAATATTGATGGAAATTCCAAGCTTAGAAAGAGGGCGTCACTGAGTTCCTAATAAGCCATATTCAAATCAAGTATAATATATTTATCAATTCTAGCAATCTATTTCTTAATGATCATAAGCTTTTGGGTATCCCAGCATCAGAAATTCTTGTAATACACCCAATTTCACAGTGAAATCAAATGGATTAGATAATTGACTAAACAAAAAAAAAAAGACAAGCATATCTCAATTCCATTAAAAAAAGGACAAAAAATGCAGGGCGGAACGAACTTTCTGTTTGACGACAGGGGATTTATGCTGGAGGCGTTTGAGGATGAATTCGGATACTTCCTTAACGATGCTGACGTGGGATGACCTCAGAAGCTCGCAAATCTCCTCCAATTTGTAGACCGGAGTAACCTTGTCCTCGTCCGAAGTCGCACCGTCTATCATCTTCGACCTCCAGTAAGACTCCACCGCTCTCCTGCTCTGTTCCATTTTCTCTGATTTATCTCTTTTTACTTACCGATAATCAATCTAAAAAATTCCACTGATAGATCTATCGATCGATCCCAAAAAAATATAATTAATTAACCAAATAATCAAAATTAATGATCAACCGATCGTTCCAACCGAGGCCGATATGGATATTGGATTTGAGAAATGCAAAGGAATTGGATGAACAGTTTAGGGATTTTTAAAGGGGTTTTGTTCTTTTATTTTTATTTTTGTGGTGGAGAAAATAAATTATCATAAAAAATCGTCGAAAAATCGCTGTTGGTTGTACGAAGAAGAAACGTGGGATCCTACTTTCTTAACATTCTGACGCGTCATATCATAAATAAAAACAAAAATAATTAGAAGATAAGAGAAATTGTAAAGAAAAAAAATAAAAAATAAATTAATTAATTAAAGACAATTGTGAACAATAATAAAAATAATGTTAATTAAAGGGGAGAGACACAGGTGGATGGCCAGCGAGGCGGCGCCGCCCCGTGAGGTGGAAATGCCCAATATTTTTTTATTTTTATTTTTTTTGGGGTGGGGATTTTTCATCGTATGGTTTCTAGTTGTCCATTTTGAGCTAATATTGAATCTTGTCTTTTCGCTCTCTTCTCTGAAACATCGCCGAAGAGCTAGAAATATGGCTAATGCCATGTTTGGTACAGATTAAAAGTCAATTAAAATTGAAAATATGGCCGTTATGAATTCTCCTCATCTCATAAAAGTCAACAATAACGGCTAATTTTTCAATTTTAATCCGATTTTAATCCCTACCGAACACGCCCTTAATTAGATTTTTTATTAATTAAATGAAGACAATTATTGTGATATTGAAGCTGATTTAATGTAATTGAACACTTGTCATTGCTTTTTTTGAGTAATTGAGTTCNTGTTTGGTACAGATTAAAAGTCAATTAAAATTGAAAATATGGCCGTTGTGAATTTTCCTCATCTCACAAAAGTCAACAATAACGGCTAGTTTTTCAATTTTAATCTGATTTTAATCCCTCCCAAACACGCGCTAAGTTTTTCCACCAACTTCATGCTCGAAGACAAAGATGGCTCTATTGTTCGAATTGGGCCCCCGAGTACATAGCAGGGTTGATATGCTTGGACACGTGTTTGATTAACAAGCAATTAAATTGGGAGGGGTGATTTATTTGAATGAGATTTTAATTAAATTGTATATCGACAAGAATATAATAATTTTGTAGAATGTATTAAAAAAATAGATGTTTTAGGTGTTACCCTCTTAGCGCTTTAAAAAAAATTATTCGGGTCGGTCTTCTTTATTCCACCTTCAAACCTTTTAACCTTCTTCGATGGCCGAACTCAAAACTACATACAAATTATATGTGTGGACACAACAAAAATTAAAATCCATTAAACATCGATGTATGTGCCTATTTATAGCCCTTATTTGGTAGAGATTGAAATTAGATTTTAAGTATATTTTGATAAAAAAAATAATAATGAAATGTGGGGTTAAAAAGTTGCGGGTCTATGAAATGTATTGTTAAAATTAATTGTTGGGGTTGACTTGAGATTTTAATTGGATTTTAATCCAAACCAAATAAGGGCATAATATGGACATGATTTGGATAAGGAAGTATTACTAGGTAAAAATCCATAAATAAGAGATTTAGTTTCACCATTTCAAATTTAAGAGATAATGCTTAAAATTTCAAATCTCGAATTTTTTTAAATTTTATTTATAAATTAATTAATTAAACATATATTTTATTACTTAAATATATTAAGGTTACAATTACATATAATTTGATCACAAAATCTATATAATTGGTCACATATTATTAATTGATCACAAATCACAAATTTTTACATCTCACAAATTATTTTACGGTCACAGTTCAAAAATTTTATAGGTCACAATTTGTTAATCGGTCNAAGTATTACTAGGTAAAAATCCATAAATAAGAGATTTAGTTTCACCATTTCAAATTTAAGAGATAATGCTTAAAATTTCAAATCTCGAATTTTTTTAAATTTTATTTATAAATTAATTAATTAAACATATATTTTATTACTTAAATATATTAAGGTTACAATTACATATAATTTGATCACAAAATCTATATAATTGGTCACATATTATTAGTTGATCACAAATCACAAATTTTATATGTCACAATTCAAAAAATTTATTGGTCACAATTTGTTCATCGATCACAAATAAAAAAATTTATACATCACAATTTATTCATCGGTCACAAATCTATTAATTTAATAAATCACATATAATATTTCGGTCACAAATAGAAATTTTATATGTCACAAGTTATCTAACGGTCACAATTTGTTCATTGACCACAAATGAAACATTTTTATTTATCGGTCACACTCACAAATATTATAAGTCACAACTTAGTAAACAGCCACAAGTTGTTAACTTATCGGTCATAAAATAACAATTTTTTAGGTCACACATTATTTCTTGGTCACAATTTATCTTTTTCATTGATCACGTATTGTTTATTAATCACAAATTAACCAATTTAATGGTCACAATCAACTAGACAATTTGTGACTACAACCAACACTTATGACTACTAGCTCACCACTTCCTCCAGCAGCAGCACCCCACCGTCGCCGCCAAATCCACCACCACCATCACAGCTCGACAACAACACCGTCTCAAACAAATCAACACATCACAGACCACCATATCGTCTCGCTAGATCCACCACCACCTCGACAGACCAATCACCACCAACATCTCACCATCACCACCACCAACTCACCACCACTACCAAAAAATCAGATCTAAAATTATCAGTCACATAGCACCGCACCATCATCGTACCCAACCACCACAGCACCATACCCAACCGCCAATCACTGCACCACTGCCACGACCGCTACCATCACCACAGATGCCATCTCTCACGCCAGCCAACACCACCACAGCCACCACCACCAACTGCAAACACAACAAAACTCACCTAAAAAAATCCTGCACCAGTTCGTGCCCAAAATTTCCCCAGATCCCATTATTTAGCGGTGGCATCATCACCAACAAAGATCACCACCTCACCACCACCAAGAAAAAAACCACACAAATACCATCACTTCACACCACCAACAAAGATCACCATCGTCTGGTAATTGTAATGCAAACCGTGCTACTTCAACAGCAAATGGTCAAGAATTGTTTCTCAAGATAATATTTATAGAATCTGTCAATCTGCAGCGACGAGAACAAATACCCAAAAGTTGCTGTGCACGGTGAGAACAAAGACAACCATCGTCGAATCTGCCAATCTACGTGCGGCGTCGAGCGCCGTCGCTCTGAAATCGTATGCTGGGCATCGCCGCTTTGCATCGGCATCATGCCGCCTATGGGGCAGAGTGTCTTTCACGAGCATTTCTATTACCAGCTAAGAGAGAGAGAGAGAGAGAGATAAAATTAGGGTTTTAGGTTTGGGTAATTATAATTTAGAGAGAAGATAGATGAAATAAATGAATTAATATCTTATTTTTATATAAATAAAATTTATATCTGAAATTTGAAATTGAAACTTTAAAATTCTGATTTTTTGTAATTTCCTCTTATTTTTATTTCTATTAGGACTGTAATTCATTTGGGCCTGCTTCACTAATTCATTCTTGTNGAGAGAGAGATAAAATTAGGGTTTTAGGTTTGGGTAATTATAATTTAGAGAGAAGATAGATGAAATAAATGAATTAATATCTTATTTTTATATAAATAAAATTTATATCTGAAATTTGAAATTAAAACTTTAAAATTCTGATATTGTGTAATTTCCACATATTACTATCTTAAAGGAACTCTTCCTTTTCTTTTCTTTGGATAAGAAACTCTTACGGATCGTTGTAATTTTTTGTTCCTGTGGGTCTGGAAGTTTCCTTAACAGACGCCCTGTTCTAGTGTTTCTCTATAGTAATTTAGGCATGTCACTGCAAGTTAATTTCTGCATAATGAAAAAAGTTTTAGGCTTGGTTTATTAAAACTTAAAAGTTGGTACATTACTTGAAATCAAGTTCATATATGATGTGCAATCCGCCCCACTATTCGTGACATACCAAATCTGATTCCTTTCTGATTGTTTAAAATAATCACTGATCGCATTCCATAGCGTACTGACATTGACACAAACGCTGTTTGAAACCAATTCTCGTTCTCATATATTTTTTCTTTCTTCATTTCAATCACACATTCTCCAAACAAAATAATATAAAACACAAATCTAAAAATTTTCATTACTTTTCAACCATACATTCTTCCATCAATCGCTATTTCTGAATTCATTTTTTCTCCAAAATGGTTGTCAAACAGGGCAAAGATAAATTTTTAGTGAACTTCACAAAATCTATGCAAAAATCTTTCAAACACGTGTGATTGTATATTATACACATGATTCAACCATTTGTGTAGCTAGTATATATCCTTGAGGAGAAGAACGAATTCAATGAGACGGTCATGTTTGGTAGGATCGTTCACTCAAATCACGATATCTCGAATTTTAAATCATTGCACGTCAAATCTCGAGTGGGGTCTGCGCACTCTCTCTCTCTCTCTCTCTCACCTACTCAATATTCGAAATGTCATGATTTGATTGGACGATCCTACCACATATGCATTTGTCCCCAACCTTTGAAGGGAGTAGTAAGCCTACTAAACCTTTTTTTCATTTGCCGGTTTTTATCTCAACCTTCGAAAAATTAGTAAACATACTCCCTGAAGATGATCTCCGTGGTATAAAATGACAATCTTAATATTTAACTTAAATAACAAAAAGAAAATAAAACAATCAGAAAAAATAAACAAAAGACCTAATAAAATATTTAAAAAAATCTCCCACTTTCCGCCCCCTATCGCCTCCCTATTTTGCAATCAACAGAAAGAATTAATTTAAACCAAATAAAATTAATTGAATAATTATTTAATTAAGAAGGGAGGGAGGGAGGAAGGGATTGGCTAGGTAAAAGATGTTACAGTCACCCTACACAATTAAGTAATTAACATGAATGCACCAAATTTTGTCCAAAAAATGAAAAATCTAAAACTAACCTAGATAAGATTTGTTCAAAACAAATCTCTACCTAGACTACCTCCAGATTGATTCTCAACCTATTAAATACAATTCCTCCTCGATCATCAAGATTCTGCATACGTGGGATTGGTGCAGCATAGCCATCTTTTGGTTGAAGAAGGCTTCTTGTGTTTAATTAACGAGGTCGTCGTCGTGTCGTCCGCCATTAATTTGGGTTGTTCTTCCTTGCGATTTCCTGCTCTTTTCAAATTCCTAGCCTTGTCGAAGATAACAGAAAATTCTGTGGCTGCCGCCGGATTATTTACGTCCCATTCTCCGAATTTCGGCAATGGAACACTTCCTTCCGTCGACATTTTGCAAAAAGGGCGAATAGATGTTCCCACACGTCCTCTCTATTTCACCCAGATTGCTCAACCCTCTTTTATTTTTTATTCTTTTGTTTTTCTCCCCTCTTTAATCATCAGAGAATCTACGTAAATTCGTCTAATAATAGTGTGAGTGCGTGTGAATCTCATGTACGTGTACGATTCTTGGTCACAGAATCCATGACTAAAAGTAGTTTGCCTGATTTCAGGTTTTACCAGAATTATTTTTGTGTCCGTTACTTCCTTTTATCAACGACCTCATAAAATTCAGGGACATGAAAATACTATAATTAAGATGTCACTTTTTATTTTATTATTTGAAATGACAATATTTACGCATTAATGTCTATAATAGTCTCATCCTTCACAGTTCATCTTCTTCCTTGTCTTAGCCCCCACCCAGAAGCGGACCCGGCACCCGAAAAATCGAGGAGGCCGCCTGCACTGGCTCTATCAGGAAAAAAATGGCTTATAAAGCTTTGATGAAAAACGTTAAATATATGTAAATATAATAACTTTCAACAATTGGTCGTGTAGCTTATATGGTACAGTTAACGATATAAAAAAAGATCAGCGACTCCGACGGTCCGGACTCAGCCCGAAAAAAGTCTGAGCAGGGCCGGCTCGTGGCTTTGTGACATCGAGTCGAGGCTAGGGCCGAGCCCCATATGGGGCTTCAGCTCGAGCCCGAGCTAGCCTGGGCTCGTCACCGGCCCGTGTCACGGGCCGAGTCAAGCTGTTTTTTAATTTTTTTTAAAGTTTAGATATATTTTCTTCTATATTAATAGTTAGTTATTATTTATAATACATATAAATTGCACAAATTTTAAATATATTATAGATTTATAACGAATTTTTTTTTAAAAAAAACACAAGCCGGCTCGGCCCGCTAAAGTTCTGGCCGAACCTCTTTTTTTGGTCGAGTTTTTGCTCGACTCGGCTCGAGCGCAAAAAAAAAAAAACTCGGACCTGTTTAGCTCGAGTCGAGCCCGAGCTTTGAGTTTCGGCTCGTGGCTTGACTTTGTAGACATGGTTAGGTACGGTACATGCAAGAGTTACAAGGTTTGATTCCAAGAACTTCCCCTCTTTCTTTTAATTTTTTGACTTCCAAGTTGCTCAAAGCAAAATTTTATATCATATTTGCAATAGGTAAGATTTGAATCCGTACTCTTGCTTGTGGTAATGGAATGCTTGACCACTATGGCAATTGAAGAATTTTGGCAATAAATTTGGTGAGAAACTATATATTCAATTTAGAAAGTAATAGACTATTTGTTTTAAAAATTATTATTATTATTATTATTATTATTATTATTATTATTATTATTAAACTAAAATTCAATATTGCAATGACTTAATAGTGGAACCGGTGAACCAATGATTTGTATAATCAACGATCGGGTTGGTTATAATAACAATGGAATGCTTGGCCGCTATGGCAATAGAAGAATTTTGGCAATAAATGTGGTAAGAAACTATATATTCAATTTAAAAAGTAATAGACTACATGTTTTAAAAATTATTATTATTATTATTATAACTAAAA
>CAIGRK010314267.1:0-15126 GCA_903798315.1 Fraxinus greggii | reverse complement strand
AAAAAAAAAAAAAAAACAGTTTGAGCAGACGAGAAATGATCACAAATTCGATGTACGTACAGTGTGAAAGGTGGCAAAAACAAAAAGTGAATAAAAAGAGGTGATTCTTAAATTTACCTGGGCGGAGACCGATCGACTGAAGCCAATGGTGCCGAAAAACCCCACTTTGGTTGCAACTTTCTCTCTCCCGCCCAGTCGTAAAAAGATCATCTTGGGTATGGCCCAGTTGAACTGGGGTCGGTACTATTGGATATGGACTCGTAGGTTCCGGTATAGACGGCTTTTAACAAAAAGTCGATGATAGTATACAAGTTTTCTTTATAAAAGTTGCTGAACTTATTTTTATTCTTTCTGCCAAACTTTGAAAAAAAGAGTTAAATCAAGTTGAGCATCCACCACCCGAAGGACTCCAAATCCATCCATTCAAGTGTCAATTAAACTACAATCCACCTAATGCATTGTACATCCACACAAAATGAATATATTTTTTTGTAGGGTTTCCAACTAATCCAAGATTTTCTCTTGATCAATCGCCTCCTTTATTCCCTCTTACTTGAAGACAACGTTGTTTAGATTATTGTTCTACAGAAGAATGGATAAATTGTCTTTGATTCTGGGTTAGTGAGGTCAGGAAATTAGTGTGTAGAAAAGAGTTTGGTAAGTGAATATTAACTCAATTTCTACCTCCATTCAGTTTTTGCTATGCCATTGACATTTTTTAGTGTTTCGATTTGCCTTCTCTCCCAACAACATTCCTAAAGAATGCGTTAAAATGCACACTACTTCATCCAATACCTAAAAATAAGTCGTGTTCACAACATATTTGTTTGGCCAAACTTAAAAAACCAGATTTATTCATGAAAATGGCTTCACCAATAATATTTTTCAATTAATTCATTCATCAATTAAACAATACAAAGTTATTATAGTGTGTGTTTATTGAACTTCAAACAAATTTAGCAATCAACGTAAAATTTCACCAATAATCCACCAAAAGATTATCGCTGGATCGATTTTTGGATCCACGGTTGATTATGGCACCTGTAATGGGAGGAAATATCGAAGAAAGATTTTAACAAAGAAAAACCCACCAAATGTACAACGAATATATTACAGAAATTTAAATATATTCCACTTTAGTCACGCCTACGAATATTTACAAGACTGAAAACTTCAAGAAATGGCCTAAGTAAGAGCTCCAAAAAGAATACTTTATTCCTACTTGTACGCTTTGCTTTCCCTACTTTTCCCACTGAAGGATCTAGTTTAATAAATGCTGCAATTTACAACTTGAGGGTACCTTTGTTTGGATAAATCTATCGACATCTTATGTCATTCGTTTCAGGTAGGCAATTCACATCCTTTGGACGAGTTGAATGAAATAATGGCAAGAATACAATTTTTCCAGGAATCTTCCCAGCCTCAAGGGAAAAACATGTTTCCATAGCTTACCCATTGTACAAATCTTTCAGAAAATCCATCAGAACTACATGAACCAGCATCATGGTGGACATCTCCAACAACCTGTTCCTTCCCCTGAAACACTTGGAAAAACAAAAAATTAATAAGAAATAAATACTGCATACAATGCAACATCAGAACAGGAATTTTGTAAGCATGCATTAGAGCCGGGGCAGAATAAAAAACTCAGTTTATGTCGTCTGACATTGATCCCACCAATGGACCATATAGGCAAGAGTGAACTGCAGGATTGGTAACATAGATAGAAATGACTAATTCTAAATGATACAATGAAGTCATCAATTTCAATTAGGTTATATTCTGATATAGATTAAAGTTTTTCGTCTTAATTAAAGAGTGCACCGTAAGTTAACTGACCTTGATGCTTGATTCAGACCCGTAAGCTGAAGAGCTGGTTCCCAGTTTAAGCTCATCTGAAGATTGTCTAGCTGATGGAGAGCCAATTAGCATAGATCTGCAACAATCAATTTAAGTAAATATTAAAACCCTAGCACAGAGCTAAAAGCTTCAAATGCTAAGCATTTTTTTTTTCAAACTTGGACTAACAAGCAAATTCAAATAAAACTCTGATTAAGTCAGGGGGATGCTCAAACAACTGATGAGTTAAAGAGATGAAGCAATAAAACGCTGGGAAATGTTTCCCTGCCAGATAAACAAGTGACTGAGAGGAAATTCAGAGGAAGCACCAATTATGCATGTAACTACGAAGAAATACTGACACGAGATGGAAGAGATTGGCAGACATATATCAAACGAATGTATTTTACATTTGTTTTTAATTCATATTAAAAACTTGCAGATTACTGTGCAGAAACAACATTTATTTACAAGAGAATTTTCCCATATTTACTGCAAGGATGCGAAGTAGCAAAGTGATGTCGAAGATTTAAGTGGATTAATAAAAAGGGGTTAACTTCCCATTCTTTCATTTTCATTCTTTGACATGTAGTCCATATAGCATAAATAAAAGGAATTTACTTTTCATATGTCTCTTCTTCACATGAATTTCCCGATGAAGAAAGCCATTCGACATCAAGAAAATTTGAACAGTGAAATGAATCACCGCGTTCACGGAAACAGATGCTATCAGTTTCAAGGCATTCGTCTGTATCTGGGAAAAGCTGTCTACGAGACATTGAGGGGGTATACCTACAAGAAATGGCCACCATTAGGGCAGTAAAAATTGAAAACTTCAATACAAAACTGTACAAAAATAGTAGCAGTTAACTGAATAAGAAACAAAATATTGTTTTCCTTAACAAAGGGTGCAATTAAAAAAACCGAAAAATATGGACATGGATTGGGCATATATGACCATAACGTGCACATAATCAACTTCTCTAATTGTCCCTTCAGATAAAACAATTAATTAATCTCTGACATTCTAACATGAAATGCAGGGTCTGCACGAAAACAAAACAAGGACATATTTTAGAAATATCTACAATTACAATAGGCGATTCACCTTATAGTTAGAATTTCTTCTAGGAATGGACAACTAAAATTAAAATCATAACCTGATAATAGACCCAGTAGTGTACACTTATAAGGTAAAGTTTCAGTGGGATTGGCCATAGAAACATGTCCACTGAATGGCAGCAAAGTACAATAAGTGTTTGAATTATTCCTTGATAGAATAAAAGATCACAGACTTGAGGAAACATACCTGGAATAAGATATGTTGCTTTCACAAGTCGAGATTACAGGAGTTGAGTCTGAAAGACCCATGTTGGAACCTTGCACCTTTCCAGGCAATGATTTGTGAGGAATTTCAGTCTCTTCGACGCTTGCATCATCAATAGGTGAGTTGCTATCACAAAGAATGTTTCCATCTGATAGGGATCTTTTAATTATTGACCTGCACGTTAAAAGTTTCACCAAGTTAACCATACCTGGAAAATCAAATTATAGGATGCAGCTTCCCCTGACAAGTTAAACAAATATAGAGCTCTCCATTCACCGAATCCCTGTAGGTGTACTTTATCACTTAACAAGAATTTCATTCGGATCGGTCTTTTAGGCACTTATTTTGCAGGAAGTCCTATGGTTAGTATTTCGTTAATATGTAATTATGTAGTATCAACATGCTCTGATGATCTCACCAAACATAGATTTAACAATAAGAAAAAATATATAATTCAGTGAGAAGAATAAATGCATGGTAAAGGTGCTGACCAGATGTGGAGAATATTAGAGAGGGAGGGAGAGAGAGAATATATACCTGCAGTTTTCGGGTGCAGTGGAATTATTTTTCCAAAAACATTTCACACTGAAGTATGCAATAATACACAAGTATGCCCAACCATTTATCAGAGACTCCACTCTTTATCAGTAAATTACCAAAATTCTCAAAATACATAAAATTAACATATTACCGAGAATTTTCATCTCCAAAATCAGAACCACGCCTTCCCACATTGTAATGCTGGTCAGAATCCAGTTCCCAAAGAGCCGGTTTCCACTGTTGTGGCTGGAAATGACCCAAGAATCTGCTCAAATGTGGGGACATATGGAAATAGTAAATTCAGAACCATTTTTTATCAAATACTGAATACCAAGCAACCTTGTACTTGATGCATCTTCAAAAATCGGCTCTTATTTAGACAATGGATTCTGATTGTTTTCTTTCTCAAATATATGATATTATATCAAGGCAAGACAAATTATGGGTCCAGATATTACACAAATTATAGCTGCAAATCTTATTTCATAGAAATATGGACTACTTGACTTACATGTTTATGGCATCTTGTTTTTCAGCATCCATGTAGGCATTACTGTAGTAGCGTTGAAGAGTTCTCAAGAACTCTTGGGATTGCGTTGCCAGTTTCAACTGCCCCCTTGTCTCCGAGAATATCTGTTCAGTATTCCCAAATGTCAAGGATGGAGAATTGCAAATGTCACATGTTGAAATTTTTGGCACAATGCATACAAAAATGTGTAGGATATAATTAACCTAAATATGAACTACAATGAGTTCTAGAAATAATCAACTGGAAACCAGAAAACATTTTTCAAGTTCAAAAACTTTCTGCACAAAAATACTGAATAAATACATGCTTTTCATTTGCACACAGATGGGATAAGTTTAACTTCCCAGACACATCCTACAAGGTTTACCTTATTGTGTGCAGCAGATCCACCATATTGTAGTGCGAGGGTGTCACCCATTGCTTCATAAATCTTCATCAAACCATCCGCCAAAGGGGATTCTAAGCTAATGTTTGGAACAACTGTATACCCTAAAGCATGCAACTGATGCCCAAGAGCAACCAGCCCAAAAACATATTGTGCAACATTTGTGCGGTCTAAACAGTCAATACAGTTTGTTCTTAGGACCCCTTTCTGAAACATTGGAGACTTGACAATATAACCTCCATCCAAATCACCACTATGATTAACGATGACTTCAGTGTCCAAGTTTTGAACATCTTTAGTCATATTGCAGAGGTCCTCCTTAACAGCATAGTCGCTGTTAGAATTTTTACTGCGTTGAAGTGGAAAGTAAAAAAGTTAACTGATAGTCAAAATCAATGGACAAATACAGAAGCAAAGGACTGTAATGCTGGCTTCCAGCGGACTCAACTGTTACTGCATTTCAGGGGGTATGAATCTACATGAATGCTAGTGAATTATGAGAGAAAAAGATGTCCAGAAAGAAGAATATGAAGTTGATCAAAAGTATATATCATCATAATCTTTGAACATAGATAAGAACAAGTTCAACACTGACATAAGAAACATTAATCTCAAACATACCAACCCAATAAATATTGATTATAATAAATCAAAGTATGTCATGGAATACTTTAAGTGCCAATTATAAACTGCTTAAAAAAAGAAACCCATATCAGACTTAAATAGCTTTTCAATGATCTTAGCAGTTAAGATTTAATCTAATAATGATTCATTAGTTTTTGAAAGTTACTTCGTTCAAGGCCTCAAAACAAGGTAAACTTAATCTAAACTAGGGTACTAAGTACATAATCTGCCAAGAGGATACAGTGCTTCAGCATATAGAGTATGGTCCACTAACTTTTGCTCTATTATAAGAGAAGTCGCACTTTAAAATTTGGTAGAATGCATTTCCAAACTACTTGATTCATTGGAAAACTGAGTTAAGTAATCGGAAAGAAGACTAAGGATTTAGAAACCAAACTATGGAAAGGAGTGTAAACATACTCAACAGTAGGACCAGTTTAGCAATTTCTCTTACCTTGAAGCAGGGACTATCTGACAGTAAAAGAAGCCAGTTAAGTCCACTGCATTAGCAGCCACTTTGCCTAAATATGCCAATACACTCGCAGCTTTGCTGAAAAATAAACAGGTTGGTTCAATTATACATCATCCAAAAAAACAAATGCTGCAAAATAGAAAGAAGAGAAGCCAAATTACTTTTTGGAGTACTTATTTAAATCCCAGTGTAGAAACTTCAGATGGTTCTCCCCTGTAAGATCTTTATTAATAAACTGGATGGCATTAGCGAATTCTGCACGTAGAATAGATTCTCTTGGCTTCTTCTCACGAGTCTCGTAATCATGAAGAAAATGATAGAAAAATGGAGATTAGAGCCACTGAGCATTAGAGGACTAAATGTTAAAGAAGTTTGTACCAAATACATATAAGTCCATTGATACTGCACGATCAGTGCAAAGACATACCTTAATCAAATTCAATATAATAATAGGATTTCCATATCTCTTTACTAGATTCTCGAAATGAAGTTTGGTGGCTTCATACTTATCGTCCTTCTGCGATACTTCACACGGAAAGAGAGTCGTCAAAAGAGTTGTACATTAGCATTTTGAAAACAGCATATCAGAATTTACGAGCCTTACATGTGATGTCAGGTTTAATGTTCAATCGTGAAGTCTCCTGTGACCAAAAGAGGGGTATTGAACCCCGGTTCTGCACAACAGAGGATATTTGTATTGGGCTTCCTTCTGGAACATCCTCTAGCACAATTTGTTCGGTCTCAACATCATTGGCTACACGTCCCTTCTCATTCACACCACGTTTCAAATATCTGCAATATGGGTAGGAACAGAAAATAGTAACAAAGAATAATAGAAAGGAAACAGCAGCCTTTGATTTATGAATCTCATAGTTAGATGTTTTCTAGAAGCATAGTCCTTTGTGAGTCCACCAAATCACGAGTCCAGTACGAAACGAATTATACATTTCCAGAGATATCTAAAGTACAGATAGAATCAAGCACAGAAATGTCTCTTGCAGAATAAACTATGAATTCAAATTGAGATAGTTATGTGATGCAGAATTTTCTAGAGTTTTCTACCGCGCAGATTATTAATTTAGTCAATGTATTAATGACTCGGTCAGTCAAATTGTTGCGTGGAGGAATTGAAGAGTCGTTCGAGTTATTAGTCTAGTATAAATTGAATGTTATGTCTATTGTAAGGGGGAATGAAAAGTCTTATTTGAGTATTATTAAGTTAAAAAAATCTCCCCTTATTTTGGCTTTTTCCCTTGATTTCTTAGGTTGATTTCTCCCTAAGAAATCTTGGCTCCAATGGTGTTTGGAGTATTCTAAATTTGAAATTGTCCAAATAAATAATCTTTGCTCACCTCGACTTGTTTCATTATGCTAAAAAGAATTTGAAATGAATGCGCTCCATTAAGAATTAAAGCTCTGATCGTTTAACTAGCTGTAAGAAAATCAAAAGACTCCAATAAATTAAACATAATGAAAACCTGGTTCCGGCATAATGACGGGATCGTCTCGCGATAAGGGTTAGGATGAAGTCCCGCCCAGATATAGAAAGTTTAACCTGTTAATAAAAATATGATCATTTGTACAAGCTCAAATACCAAGAATAAAATTAAACAACGATCTGAATACTCAATATTATGGCAGCCAATAAAGCAAAAGAATAATATAATTATGCATATATAAAATATACACTTCTTCAAATATTATAAACTACTAAAGATTTGTACCTTTACATCGCATATATTCTGACAACCATACTACACATGGCTAAAAGTGTGAGGAAAGAGTTAATAAAATTTTAGGGATAAATAAATAAAATGAAAACAAGCTAGATATGTGCAGAGCATATAAACATATAAAGTCATGCACAGGAAAAGAACAGTATTACTAATATAGTGTAATATCCTAGTAGAAATGATCAGATCTTGCAAATCCAATTCCACATATCAGAAACCCTAAGTAGTTTATACCTGCTTGAAGAATCCATAAACCAAAGCTACTGTCCACACTGTATTCTTGAGCTGACTACGAATTCCGCGAGTTAAGAACTCATTCCAAACAAACATTGTTTCATATAGGACTAGTCCTGTTTCATGATTGCTTAGATTTTTCTGAAGACTAAGCATAACATGGTAGGAGTAGCTGAAAAAGAAGTCCTTTGTAAGATCCACAATGCGTAGGAGCTTCTTGTATCTATGTCATCAATACAAGAAAATCAGAAGTTGAGAAAACGGTTAATACAAGACCAGTACATTAATTAAAAAGGAAATTTACAGAAGTGAAAATCTAATAGAATTAAGAAAAGGCAATATATTCCCCCCTGAAACCCAGGTGATACCTTGTCTCATTCAACATAAATTTACATCACAACACCAGTGTGGTTTTCCCCTGCACATTTGCTGGAAAAATACTGGCAATGGACACTATGATCAATCTAACTACAGACGACAGATTGAGAGCAATACTCAATTTACTTAAATTAGAATATGTGATTAATTCATTCTCCACTTTACCTAACGAAAAGACGGGTGAACACTAATGTATAACATGAATTTAATAACTTGACACTGGAATTACAATGAAGGTTGCACCCATAAAAAGGTACAGAGGTTACCTCCATAGTATGGAACTGGTGTGCGATGCTAAAACGCAAACTAATATCTAAAAATAAAAATATAAACAAAAGAACCTTTTACACTTAAGATGATGCTCATCTGGATACAAAAATATAACAGGCACATTAAATTTTATTTATTGTCTTCTCAAAAGTATTGCTGACACTTTACATTTACATGTGGATTGACAAAAGACCTGTTCTCATTCTTAGAATAAGCCATATTTGATTGCACTGTAGAACTGGGAATGGGAATAATCTCGCTCTTGGCAATTGCATATACTTCCTGACCACATATTGTTCCAATCTTCCTTCTTTTTGTGATAAGCAGCAAGTAATAAGGTCCCAAAAATTTTACGAAACCTAACATCGTAGAAAGAATAACCATGAGTTCTGATATCATAAAAATGGAATTTCATTTTTTGTGATAACTAAAATAGGCAGATTGAGAAAGCAAAAAAATATTGAAGGTATAACCCACCAATGATCCCATAGCAGGTGGTGACAAATTTCAGTCCACCGGTAGACTTGTTTCCTTCATGAATTCTTTTCATGAGGTCGTAGCATTCAATTTCTGAGTATGTTGTAGAGTCTTCAGTGATGTTTAGCTCATTCTGTTCTGATCTGTCTATCTTCAAGACCTTCCAGAAAGTTCTATGTTTGTCTCGTCCAATCATATAAAAGTTCTGTCGCATCAATAATATAAGAGTAATTTAAGAGGAATAGTACATAAAAATGTATCATATACAGACTACTTGTGCAAGAAGATGAGGAATAGGACTAGCAATAAATGTAAAAAGAACTGCACGAGAAACAAGCTAAGGGAGGCAGTACAACCAAAAAAATAGATACCATTATCACCGAGAATCTATTATCTGATGAAAGGAGTGCTCAATACATGCCATAGATTTGTTTAAAGAATGTTAAACAAGCACTCAAGACAAGAACATTAAACCTTTAATTTAATGACACTCAATGAGAATGCATTCAAAGTGTTACACACGTGTCTAAGAATGTCTACAGATACGACACACATAAGAATCCTTCTACAAACATGACATGCACAACCTGCAAATCCTTAAATGATCTGTTAATATTACTTTTCTATGGTTTTGAGCATGAGATAAACAAAGGTTCCTATCACTACATTTTTTCTCCCGCAACCTTTGTAGTCCTGTACCATAGCTCAAGATGGACTACCTCATTCATCCCAATTCCCAACATATTGATACAACTTGCTTGTCGTAC
The DNA here is from genome assembly GCA_903798315.1 of Fraxinus greggii. NCBI lineage: Eukaryota > Viridiplantae > Streptophyta > Magnoliopsida > Lamiales > Oleaceae > Fraxinus > Fraxinus greggii. Next base: position 5,551 of record CAIGRK010314267.1, on the reverse strand, counting down.
CAACTTAAATTCCAATTTCATCATTCAGAAGTTGTGTAACTTTCGGTTATCTCTCATACAGTAGAAACGTACTTAAGGGCAGGACAGCCTGTAGGTGAACCTATATAATCTTTTTAAATAGCTTTCTCACAGAAAGCAGCACTCATTATCAACATTGTTACGATAATGCATAGTAACCGCCAACTCAATCATCATCATCTTTCGTAACTCTAAAACTTCAGAGCAATTAATGTTGATTCCAAGCCCTAAATTCAAAATTCAAATAAAATGGAAGATGTTCCTGTTTTTGTTAGTTGAAATCCAAATGACGACCAGATTTAAAAACAACAAAAACATATAAAAAGACCGTAAATTCATGTCCATAATTCGTTAAAAAAAAAATTCATGTATCAATAAATGAGATCCAACAAAAAAACAAAATCACGCATAAGGAAGCAGAAAATAATCTAACGTATTCGCATGTATAACTATACCGAGCGAGTCTCGTAAAGCCTGAATTTCTGCAAATAGTTTCCGCTGCAGTTGTACTCCACATTGATCCGAATCTGTTGCTGATCGTTTTCCGGCGGCATGCTTCCAATCCCGAGCCTCAAACCTGGGCTTTGACTGTCAATTGTACATAAAAAAAAGGCTTAAACTTCAGATCACAGGTCCACTCGGCACCACCAACCTAGAAAACTCCGCAGACCGTCTTCAAGCATACATACATACATAAAAATTCTTCTTCTCCAACTCAGCTGTCACTGCAAAAAAAAAACTTCTGAAGTTCAATTGACTACGATGAGACTGGATTCCAAAACCTCTACAGAACCAGGAAAAAAAATACTTGAAAAAACAAATTAATCGTAATTGAATCAAAAAACAACTTCTACTTCAAAAAAAAATAAAAAAATGGTGCATCTAGATGCAAAAAATGTGAGAAAGATTGTTACGTATAAATAAAAAAAGAAAGGAATTAAATCAAGCGTCGAAGGAGAAGAGGCGGAGAATGCGAGAGTTTATGGCAGCAGGAGAGCGAAAAAGGAAAGAAACAAAGCCCCGGCGACCGCGTCCACAAAAAAATAGGAGAATTTTATGTATTTGTGTGTATTTAAGGGTTTTAAAGATTATATTGGTCTAATTACATACAACTAGGAATATGGCAATTCAAATTGAGAAGTTATTTACGAGTTTTACCAGTACTCTATATTTGAAATTACTGTGGTGTCTTCTTTTTCTTTTTTTCTAGAAGTGTGAAAAATATGCAAGACTTAGACAAATAGGTTGCTAGGTATTGTGAATATCTCGATGATCAAATTTGGATATTTTCATATTTCAATCACGAACTGTAAACAAAAGCAGTTGCAGTTATTTTTGGTGACTCTGTATTTACTATGCTAGAGTTAGTTCAACAAAATTTAACATCCCTAGTGTATATACAGAGTATTTATCGTTTATTGTGGGCTGCCTAATTGAGAATAGTTGAATTTGTTGTCATTTTTATTGCTTGTGAGTTCTTTTATCGTTACATCTATACTTTTTTTTAATTTTGATTTCAGTATCGTAGTTATCTCAACTCCATTGAGTCAATTCTAAAATAGATTTTGACCGTGAACAAAAGTTCACTTCGACATTACTTGTTTTGAGTTCATACTTACGCGTTTAGGCTTTTAAATTATTGAAAAATAGTTAAATAAGGGCTAAAAATTCAATAACTTGCTCATTACTATGATGAAATAAATAAACAAATTGCTAGTTGTTAATGATTGAACACAAAAACTTATTCCAATTTATTTACATGCTGTGACACGTTGGATGAGTAATTAATCTTGCTAATTTATGTCGAGCAATTAAGTTTGATAATAAACTCAGTTGATTATAATTCAGAGTAATTCTCTAATAATTTAATAATAGAGAGAAAGAGAAAATGCGTGTATTATTTAAATTTGGGTCCTGTCACCCAAATAATGCTGACCTGCTCAGCCCACCAGCCACCAAGAATATGCCAGCTGGTTACAGTATATGCTTAATTGCAAATTGATTAAAGTCTTGGGGGTTGTTTGGTATTTATGAATAGATTTTAACAGAGAGAAGTTGGACGGATATTTGAAAACACCTCACGTTTGATATTTCAGGAATGAGAATAGAAAGGACCGAACGTGCCCTTATGCCCAAAATTTGCAGAATTATCCTTCGTGTTATTATAGAATATAGAGCTTGGGTTTTGAAAATTTTATTAACCGAGTTCGACTTCTAAGCACGATCGAACACGCTTTGAAAAGAAACGAGAAAGATAATTTTGTTAATTAAATAATAGATATGGAGCACAACATATATTTAGAGCGTATTTACAGAGTTGGATATAATAAAATATTCCAAAATACATGTATAAAAGAATTTGTTAATCTATTTGACATTGAACGAGTGAGTCACATTGTCAATATGATCACGACCCATTACTTCATTAAACAACGTCAGTGTGACCCTACCGTCACGTTGAGTGGTGATCGTCAACAACTCATCACGACTACTCATAAATTGCATTATTCAAATTTTAAATCTTCAGCTTAGGTTTTAAGAAGGATTTCGAAAGATAGAAAAAGATTAGGTGATTTCAATAATTTTTATTTTATGTAATATAAGAATAGCAATCTCATTAGTCTTTAGGAAAGATAAAACAATAATGTAGAGATAAAGAAATTGTCATGTCAATATCTTTATAATTCAATATCATTGAATGTAAGATTAATTATAAATTTATGCATTCCTTAGTTATTCTCTTTGCACTACACGTGAAGATTAAAAGAAATTAAAATAATTATAGACTGCTTAATATAATAAATTATTTTAAGAAATGCTCCTTTATTGTAACTTTTTTTCTGTATGAATATATAAAATCTTATCAAATATGACAACTACATAATATGAGAGAGGCAAACAAATTACTCGTCGTCACCCACTAATAAAAATTGAGCACACTTCTAATATGTAAAAAAATGAATATAAGATCCACTCGAGAGACACGTCAAGTATAAAATTTAAACGAATGCAGGGTGGCTTATATTTAATAGTCAAACTTCCGGATAAGATTATTTGATAACATCATTTATCAAGTCATTTATCATAGTTGATCGAAGAGTTTGCTTATTCAAAACTAACTCTCAAGTAAACTTAATCAAATCAAGACAAATATCATTATCAACATAAATGGCAGAATGATACTTCTATAAAATTGTCACAAATATCATTCAAAATCTGACTAATTAATTAGTTCAGCTTGAGACTGAATTGTCTTTCTGCATTTTCTAAACAAAGAAAGCAACGTCGATTTTGGGAATAATAAAACTATCAAAAATTCTTTAAGTACATCAAAGACACATCAACCCAATAACCAAAGGCTAGGGAGAACCCTAATTGGATGAATGCATAAATCAGTTTTCATACAAGTAATCAAATAAATAACAATCTTGCTATACTGTCATATAATTTTGTATCCTCCCTCGACAGAATGTCATGCGTCAACACCGTCATCCAATCACTTGTGTCATACCTTATTCTGTTATCTAAAATGTTAAAAATATCTGGCAAAGTAGATTAATTCAATAAATGAAGTGATATAAATAAAGTAACCCGAGAGAGACAAATTATTGGTGAGCATCCTAAAACCCTATAACTTGACATTTACAAATTTTGCTCAAAACACATCTACATCAATGTTCAATTACACATTTTTAATAAATCCATAAATAATATCAACTTATTTATAAACAAAATCGTTTATTTTCAAATTATGATAGTCAGTGTGTAGGTGAAAAGCGTAAATTTTGCGGCATGCTGTGTAGACTAGTGGGAAGACGACAACAATTTACATACCAACTCAGCATTGATAGGCAAAGGTGGCCAATCATTTCATCTACCAAATATTTAACTATTAGTACCTAGCACTACACGACGAAACTCATTTCACACCATGTCGCAACAAAATCGAGATAAACTTTTCGGCATCTATCGTTTGGCAAAAGTTTTAAAATAGAAATAAATTTAGAGTTCGTTTGATTGCAAGAACGAAATTTGGATTGAAAAAAAAAATAAATTTTAGGGAATTGAATTGCCTACAATTTGTTTTACTGAGAATTATCAATTAATTGTGTTTGATTAGTATAATTTTCCACCTGAAAAATATTGAAATTTTGAATCTTTTGGAATCGTTTGATTTTGTTTCTATGGAAATTATTCATTTAAAGTATATAATTTGTTACAATTGGAGATAAAATTTGTTTCAATTGCAAAAAAAAAAAGGTGCCTAAAAAACCAAAAACCACCAAAACCATTGGAAAGCAAATTCAAAGAAAATCGTGTCACGTGAGGTGAAGTAGGAAAACCAATTGTCTAGAAAATTTTGGCTATCAAACAGTCAAAAAAGTGGAAAATGAAAAATAATTTCCAATTTTCATGAAAAAATCCTCCGATTAATCAGGGTCTTACTTTCAAATAGGCAAATTAACATGAAAATAAAGAGGCTCATTTATGTAGAATTCAAATGAAGAATACATTTTAAAAAATATTTTCATCAATGCATAATGTTTTCAGTAATGTTAAGTTAATGGGAAAGTAAATATTAAAGTCTATTTGTAAAACAGTTAATTTTATTATTTTTAATAAAAAAAATAATAAATTTGGCACCAAATGAAGGAGATTGTGGCGTGCACTATGTGGGTGACTTGCCCGAGTTGACGTTGTTTATGTCTGGATACAGCTAAGACAGATGACGTGACACGACGATGACGTTTCATCTCAACCACGTGAAAATATGAAACAATTGTTGGGGCCGACAGATCCGTAACGTGTTTATTCTGCAACAATTATTAGGCAGACCCAATTAATAGGTTAATTTTTTTTATTAACAAAAATAGAATGAAGTTTTGAAATGTGTGAATAATAACTCTTATTTCATAGATTTTAATTTACTTAAATTTAATAATTAAATTAACTACATACTTACAATTTTTAAAGAGTTGAGCTACACGTACAGGGAATTGGACAGAAATTCAACAGAAAATACTCTTGGAAGATTTTAATTGGAAGAAGGAAAAAAAAAAAACTAAAAACTGGCCAACAGGGTGCTGCCACGTCAGCACTCGGTTCAAAATCTGTCTCAAAAAATTTGTACTTGCAACTTTATTGATTTTTAAACTACACATTTCATTAAATTTTATCAAAATTGACTAAAAATTTGATTTTAATATCCATCAAACAACGATACAGTGAGTAATGTTAGTGAATATTCATTTTCTACAACACTTTCACATAGTAAAATATTTTACACGTAAATTCAAATTTTTTTTTTTTACTTTTTAACTACATATTCTACAAAAATTTACTATTTAAAACTTTATTTTTACTAAATAATTGTCATCACATGGGGCCTAAATTAATATTTAAATTTGGTTGAATTAATAAACCAATTTATAAACTATAACCTTGTTTGATTCCTTAAAATACATTTTTCTCTTTCTTCTTTTTAATAACACATTTTTCAATAAAATAATATTATACACAAATTAAAAAAATT